>JANIJF010000006.1:60448776-60459245 GCA_024520955.1 Erythroxylum bequaertii
TTATTATACCAATCAAACCTTATACATCTCCATGCAGCTTCCATGATAAGAGAAACAAACTACCTTTTGCAGATGGATTTGATTTATTGATTCTCTTAGTGAGTCCTCCATCTGGACAAGGTGATCCATACTGTCAATTCTATCTGGATTATTCCAATAGCTGAAAGGATGATAGGGAAACAGAACATTATGTACTCAAACCAGAACATAGTCCATCATTTAACACCTTTCGTACATGCCTGCGTTTCTATGAAAAATGCCATGGCATAAATACTAAACAAGGGAGATATTTAATTCACTGAAATTTGAAAGTTATCATTGCATTTGTTGTTAATACACTTTCCAAACACCCAAAAAGGCATTATTAACTAAAAAGGTGGAAAGGTGCACCTTAGCCTGTTGTGCAGTTGTGTAAGTTCTGCTTGCATGAGTCTAATTTGACTGGTCAACTCCTGTTCATAATGGATTTGAAGATAATATTTTAGGCATTTGGATTTCTAAAGATCTAAAAATTTTCATGAAAACATAGAATGTTCGCTGACATGTTTACCTCAACTGTTTGAGAACTGTAAAGAAAAAAAAAGGGTGTAAATTTCAGGACCTTTCATAACCATATTCAAAGTAAGACCAAAAGTAATTGAATACCTTGTACCCAAAAAGTCTTGTATATTTACATCATGGTCCAACTTCTTGAAGGTTTTCTTCAAGGTCTATATTCTCGAAAAGAATATGTAATTGATTGAATGCATTGGATATTATTGCTATAAAAGCTATAACACAAAGGAAAAAATAAAGGGAAAGAAACGAGTCTCAGAGATGGTGGCGTTTCGTCTTACTTCAAGGCTCTCCAGCTTCCTGTTCAAAATTGAACAGAAATCAGATAAATATAGTCTCATCAAGTTCAACCAAACATCAAATTGCGAAGGTTCAATTTTCTTTACACCTTTTTGCTCTTTCTTGTGGGGTTAATTGAGCGAATCTTGCAATAACTCCTCCAATATTGCTGAAAAATTACAATATAAAGGCATATGGTGAACTTAAAAAGCCTACATGCCTGATAAAGAATTAAAGACGGATGTTTAACAATCTTGGTGATAGTGAAACGTTGTCAAAATTGCCTTCACTACTAGGTCTTTTTTCCTTCTTTTATTGATCTGCAATTAGTCATGGCCATCCGCATGTTTTGCTTTGAAATCCATTAAAATTCGATTTGACTCTAGTTTTGATGGAAAAAGGATTAATAGAAATATATAAAACTTCATTGTAACATGCAAAAATCTTAAGTAATTTAATGCTTTATGGAACACAACAGCCCAATAAAAGGAAAATAAATATTTCAAAGCAGCCACCATAGGCAATGATAGATGCTTCTCTAACAAGGCCAACAAAACAAGAAAGTCAATTCCTAAGTATCTACAATGACCTGAAAAATTCCATCAAAAGTTAGTCATAAATTAGAAGGATTTCAATACCATATTTGCATTACCAACCAGGCTTACTTATAATTTTAGAATCAGAAATTGCCTGAGTTTTTATAGCATCTCTTGGCAGAAACAGTATCAACTTCTGATATACAGTCAATGTGGATACTGGCATACGGGCTATCTTGGCAGAAAATGTAGAAATACGTACTCTTCAAAGCCTGGGAGCATTAGAATATCCATCTGTTGCTTCTCCCAAACACAAAGAGGTAATGTATTAGAGTATGTTTGTTCATACCAGCAATCAACAGATAGTCCTACAAACATCAACTAAATTAACCAACTAGTTCAGCTCCTTTTTAGCAATCAACAAGAAAAATGTGGAACGGTTTACACATCCAAAATGGGGCCAATAATGAGTTAATGAACCACCAGCAGTGAGTTCAAATGACAAAACGGGAGGTGAGTGCTATTATGCAATTACCTCAGGTCTCCATGGAATATTGTAGGCCTTCCGGTTGGACAAAACATGAGAAGGATTATATCTATGTCACATAATATGGACAGTTCCTTGGCTTTCTTCAAGATTCCACTCCTACGTTTTGAATATGTTATTTGCCGATTGCTAGAGCTCTCTAATCTCTTTATCTTTAACTTAACTCTTCCCATCCTGCAGTCAATATGCAAACCGAAATCTCTTTAGACTACATGACCTATCAACTGATCAAATCATTTCCCCAAAATTTCGTTTGCATAGACCCTTCTTCTCATTCGTTTACTCACTTTATTTCTGAGTAAATTCAGCTCCCCAGTGATTAGCTATCATCACAAGCACAAAAGCTAGGAAAAAGATAGGGTTTTTACCACGTTTCCAACCCAAATCTCTTGAAACAATCAAAAGGCATATAAAAGGCCACTAGCTCCTAAGGCACATAAAAGACCACTAGCTCCTAAAGGCAGAATCATCTTGTTAATATTCCTTCGTTTTGGGCAATGAACAGAACAAATTATTAGACATATGGAACAAAATCGCATAAAGAAAAGCAGTTAAGAGATCACCAAACATGCACTACAAGTTTACTCAAAACATATATAGAGCCTTTTGTCTTAGTCATCTTTGTCAGGAAACAAAGAAGAATCCGAAAAGAACACCAAAAACACTCCAAACTGAGTGTTCCAAGACCATCGACAAACTACAGAAGCCATCATTTTTTTAACGTGAAAAGAAACTACCTCTAGAAAGCCTGAAATTCAGCGAGGAAAGAACATGCTTACAGGAAAAAAGATGGTGAAAAGAGAGAAACAAGAGAAGAAAAGGATATCTGAAGCAAGAGAGAAATGGGGGGTAAGCTTACAAGTTAATCAGCCTATGATTGCGGTCGTTAATTTGAGCGGGACCAATGGAACCTGAAATTGTAACCTGTGTAGTGAGATCGATTATGGATTGGACGGCGAGATTTTGCAAGAGCTTGTGGGCTATTTGTTGCTTTTTCATAAATTAGAAAGCCGCACACAAGTGTGACTGAAGAGAGATATCGTTTGATTCACTTATAATCAAAGCACGTTTATGAAAAAATTATCAAATTCATCCGAAGAATTTGATAATTTTTGTCCACCATTGAATTGAAGTGAATGGCACCATAGACTACTAACAAACCATTCCCCAAAGACACGGGTTTCTTCTTGATTTTCTTGAGAATCATCTAACCCTTAAGCCCATTTGAAATATGGATAAAGAGGAGGGTACTCGTATGGGTCTATGACATTGTTAAGAAAAGCGTTCTGGGGAACAATTTGAATCGGGAAGTCCTTGTATTTCTTTGTTTTCCTCCAAATGGAAGCATTACGTGGTTCGAGTGAAAGGCTCCATGAATATTTATATTAATACAATTAAATTTGAAGAGCATTACCAAAGGGTTGGGATAGTTATTTGATTGGAATTTTAAAGTTGGAAATGAAACTTAAAGTTAGGATCATATCGTCTGTTTCTCCTTTCCGCCGTTACTTTCCACCTACACGTTTCAGAAGGACAGATTGAAACGAAAGAGCACTCACTAGTAGAAGGTCCGGAGAAGCTTACAATGATGGTGTAGCTTCTGTGGTATAACAGATTACATGCTCAATCGTTGAGGTACTGGAAACATTTATCAACTACTGACGATTGTCAGAGGTGCTATCAAAGACGATGGAACATGTTCTGCAGTCTTGTCCCAAAGTTCGCGTACTTTGGGAGGTTGTGTTTGATTTAGGTAACTTTTCGGATTTCTTATCTCTTGATTTTTGGGAATGACTTTACTCCTTTCTTACTACATCTTCGCGTCTTGGGTCGGTTGACTGGGATATTAAATTTGGAGCATGTCTTTGGGCCTTTTGAAGGTTACGTAATTAAGAGGTAATTGATGGTAAAATTTTAGCTCTTCATGCTCAGCTGACATAGACTTGGCAAGTTATTAAAGACTTTGTTGGTTGTTTTGCTTTGGGCCCTACTGTTGGTAATACGACAATCCAATGGTTGAAGTGGGTGCCTCCAAATGAGGGTTTTGTGGCTCTGAATGTTGATGAAAGTGTTATTGGCAAGTCGGGTCCAGCGGGTATTGGCGGCGTCTTTCGGAATGAGCAAGGAGCTTGGTTGCTTGGTTTCTCATAATCAATTAGGTTTAGGTCAAATATGGAGGCTGAACTTCTAGCTATCAAAAGAGGGTTGACTTTAGCTTGGGATAATCGCTTTCGGAGCATTGCTCTATGGTCAGATTCTACGAAAGCTTTACGACTATTGAAAGGAAGGGAGTGAGTGACACACCGTCATGCCAATATTATCTATAACATCAAAATTTTGTTACAACAAGATTGGTATGTGAAAATGGCCCATTTGCTCCACAAAGGAAATTCAGTTGTCGATCATCTAGCCAAGCTCGGCAGGCATTCTCCTACTATTGACAATCGTGTGCTGGACTTGACACCAGCTTCTATTTCTCTTCTGCTGCTGAACGATGCAGCTGGCACCTTGGATTTATAAGGTTGAGTTTCTTTTTACTGTTTCCTTTTTGTTTCCTCGGAAAAAAAATAAAATAAAGAGCCGACGAAAATAGTGCTGCAGCGTCTTCTACAAGTCCAAAAATGAATAATATTGGAGTATCATTTTTGCTGCTACTTAAATGGCGTCACATCGACAACCAAATTAGTGAGTAGTGACACTGGAGGTAGCCTTTTCATTGAGTTGGTAGTAGGGCCTCTCTTTTTAGTGCCCACGTTCAAGTTTAAACTCATGACACTTGAAACAAAACACGATCAATGAATTGTCAACTGGGGAGCCCGTTTGGGCAGTTTTAGGCTGCCATGCCACTACCTCCCAAAGCCTACGGCTTTTTGGTTGCTATGTTCTCCTCTTGGTAAATTTTTAGTCACATACGTCCAGTATCTTCCCGAAGGTACAAAATTTGAAATAATAATGATTCATTGAGCTCACCACATTGGTAACAATAAATCTTCCAGCGACGTCGCTTCGGGGAAAAAGTGGATGCCTATTTAAGATACTATTCAATGTGCATTGAAACCCTAGTTTGGTATTTGTCCCTTCTCTCTCTCTCTCGGAGGACGTTGTTCATTCCNNNTCCTAAAATGGCTTCTTCTTCTTCTTTTAATTTTTATAGAACTCATTTTAGGAAGGGAATGAACAGTGTATTTATCGGAGAGATGTTTTGGAAATCCTCTTCCTTTTTGAAATGCTAATCGATAGATTGGAATTGCATCGGTTTCTCTGTCCTTACAGGTACAGGTTTGTTTTTACAAGACTCAGTTCCGCCACCCTTTAATTACTACGTTCATTCGACCGTATACTTTGGTTATCTTTTAAAATCCATTTGGTTCTTGGAATTGAATTTGATATTCGCATTTCCACGACCTTGTAGTAATTTAGTAAGAAAATAGGGTTTTTCGAATCTACAAATTGGAATTGTCTGGAAATATGATTTCTTTATTTGTCCGATAAAGGGTTATCAATATTGTAGTCTCAGGAGTTCAGAAATTGAGCCTTTTTTTTATATGGTTTATATGACCATATTTCAATTTCTACACTTTTACTACCATCTCCGATGATCAAGTGTGTGCCAACAGTTCTGTACCGTAAGATCTTTTCAACCCCTGTACCATGCTAAACTGCCTAGATTTACATTCTGCAAGGGCCACATATTTGGGTGGCTGCACCATTATGATTGTGGTGTATGGACTTCCTTCGGATGAACTGGGTAATCTGATCACTTAGCCTTTTTCTCCAAATTTTTAAAGTAAACTATAAGTTTTTAAATTAGTAACTCGTTATCTTCTCCACAGCGTGTTGTGTGCTTTTAGTTGAACTATCAGGCAAACTCCTTTCATAGCATTAATATATCTTTCATGATTATACCCTGATCGATTAGATACCATAGTTCCTGATATGTAGAAAATAAAACCTATACCATTGTTTCAGATATGTAGAAAGGGGAACATGTTGGATGTGTTAGAAGTAAAACATAAGATGTTCTTTAGCGTTTAATATATGTTTTAGTTTTCATCAGTAACCTTGATAAGTATCAATTGCACTAGCTATAGCGACACAGGCTAGAATGTATACTCATCCCCGTCTGTTGTTCTTTGTCCTTTGTATGCACTCTTGCATCGCAATTGTTCTCTCCTTTGTCTTCCACTGGAACTCAGGATCTTGAGCGAGAAGTGTGTACTCGTGTGTATTTCGCTGCTCAATTACATGTGATCCTCACGAAGCAAGAAGAAGAGGTACTCAATTTTAGCTAAATGTGGTCGCGGATTCTCTGGAGAGTTATATTAATGGTAACTAAATTAAGGGGTTGGTTAGATAGCCATCTAATAACCTCTACTAAAGTCTTAAAAATTCAACCTAGCATCTATGGTGTTATCTCTGTGTCTCTTTGCTATATGGCTTAACTCAATTCCCAATTTTCAGGTTGGTCGTTCGAGCTTTCCTTCAGGTGTCATGATTGTTGTTTCTTTCTGTTGGTAGTCAGATTTTCTTCATATTGTTATGGGAAGACTGCTGGAATAATCGGATCCACTGACCCTTCAACTTGCTAAAGGAATGTTTCCTCTCATATCATTCTAATGTACGAGGTTATTTTCCTACAAGTTTAGGGTAACCACAATCATATTGGATCGGACAGCACCATCCAGAATGAACCCGTCACAACCCTTAACATGTCCCACTTGACGGCTACATTTTATAATTTTGGCGGAAGTCAACATTGGACACCGAATTTTAATAAACCATTTCTTTTTGTTGCATTGCATTTGTCGATCCTGAAGCTTGTTTAGACGGCTCAAATTGAATGGGCTCGTCAACGCCATTTTCCAGCATAAACTTCACACGAAAGCGTCTCCATCAAGTAAAAGGATAAGCTTTGAATTTTATAAGCCTTACGTGGTGGAATCTTAGGGAGCAAGGCCTTCCTCTATGTTGGACCGTTGCCCGAATTTGTAACATATGTTAGAAATTTTGGTTTATTTTTAAGGATTTATCAACTCTTTTGATTGAGTTTAAATTAATTGATTTATAAACGTTTCACTTAGCATTTTTACTGTGCTTGTTTCAATATATGTGGATAACTATTTTCTCTCATTTATTATCAATTTCAACTAATAATAAATGCTATATTCATGGATCCAAACGATAAATCATGCCTGATTATTGATTTTTTACTTGCCTTTTTGTATTTCATTTTGTTGGTTATGACTAAACTCTTTTATCAATCATCTCTTTGATGAACTCAAGTTTAATGATCATTCGTACAATCTTCACCTGAAACTTCCGTAAGTACACAAGTAATATTTTGGTTGAATTGTTGTCATGAAGTGAACTTGTTACTATAACAACCATCATCACATGTTCATTTTCATACTGATACGTACAAAAATAAACAAATTGGCATTTTAAAAAATATCTTTAATAATATGGCATCTTATTTTTCTGTTTAAGGATTTATTATTTATTTTTATTCTTGTTAAAAACTTTAATTGAACATTTTAAAATATTAAAGATTGTACCAATATGAATATTAAGACATTTTAACATTTGGTATATCTGTGCATTAGAAAAAATTAATGGCGTCAGCTTAGGTATGAAAGTGTTGAATTTGGAAAGGAAGTACAGACAACTGATCCTGTGGTTAGGAAATACTAAACTTTGGACGCCTCCAGGATCTCTCTTGCAGGATTACGGTGTAACTTCTGTATAAGGATGCTATTCTTTTCTACAGCAGATATTTATTTACTTTGAAATGCATAAATACAAATACATACATCTCTCATCTTAGCTAGTAAATGGGAGATACTCCGACCTCCTTTAATATTTGATGTAGTTTTTTTTTTCCTTCTTAAAATTAAGTACATCTGAACCATCTCATGCTCTAAATTACATGTTTAGACATTGAGGATGGCAAATTCTTGTAGTTGGAGATGAACATGCAGAAAGGGAAGGCTCGACTTAGCACACAGTAGCGAAATGAATTGAAGAACAGGAGGGTGGGCAGGCAGGTGATGTTATTTTCCAACAGGTGATTGCCATCCAATTAATATGCAATCTACTTCAGGTTCTTCGGTGAACAACTAATGGTCCTAGGAATTGCATACAGCTCGGACCAAAAAAATATCTATATGGAGGACGACTGAAATAAAATAGATGGGGAAAAAAATAAAACAAACCCAGCAACAGAGTGATCATTTCGGGACTTACCCTTCAATTGCTGAGACTGATTGACATAACTCTCACAAATTCGCTGAAGTCTATGAGTTCATCTCCATTTTCATCGTAGGTTTCAATGATCCTTCTGCAATCTGCTTCTGTAATTTCCTTGGAACTCAGTTTACAAAGCACTTTCCTCAACTCCTCTGTGTTAATGAACCCGTCATCATTCTCATCAAACACACGGAAAGCGTCATGTACTTCCTCTATGCTTGGATCTTTGTCTTCAAGCATATAATTAATACCACTGGAGCTAATTTTCTCGGGCAGCTTGTCACTAGAAGGATCATAATAAGTTCCCAAGTCTCCCATCACTTCCCCTACTTCTCCTATACTAACTTCTTCACCATCTCCACTGTTGAAAGAGCTAGCATTTTGAGCCAAATCTTTGCCACCCACAACTTGTCTTTCAATCACAATACTGGAAGCATTGTTGATTGAAAAGTCAGCAGTATAAGATTTGAAGAAGCAAGCCAATTTGTCAAAGAATGAATGGGGCGAACAACAAGAACATGGGCAAAGATCTAAGATGATGAGGATGAGATGGATGATTATTACTGAAAAAAGGAGCGGCTCACAGGGGGTAATGAGATCACTATTCTTTGTGCTGTCCATCATATACTGCTAAGAGAACGTAAATAAGGAGGGAAGGTAACGTGGAGATACTCTGATTGTGGTGTGGTGCGGTGCGGTGCGGAGTACATCTAGGATGCAAAGGAAAATATATACTTGGAATTCAAGAAAGAACGAGGAAGATAACCAACAGTTTCCTGCCTATTTCGCTCAAACGTAAATAAATGGTGTTTGTAATCTGCTCCGGCAGTTCCCTGTAATCCAAAGAAAACAAAATGGTGTCTTTTGGGTTTTACTTACCTAGTTAATTACTCAAATCTAACTAAAAAGCAAAACCCCGGCTGTTACGTTTCTTCTTTTCTGTAATTGTCCAAGAAGTTTCTTACAGAGGGTAAACTATGAAGTAAAAGTCAACAACGTAACCCTTTTCCCCGAGAAGACCAAGAATGTGAAATTCTAATAAAAAATGAAGTGTGTGGAAATTGTTTAGTGTAAGAGTAATGGCAGGGGTGGAATATCTATCAAGTTAGTTTCAAAGGCAGACCGCAGACCCTTAAAGTGGAGAAAAGATCTTCTGTTCAGTTTTATAGTGTCTTATTTTATCCTATGAATTTCAGTCATTTATTTATATAAATTTTGCGTGAGTTCAGCATAAATAAACGTAGAACCTGCATAAATAAATGACTGAAATTTATGGGATAAAATAAAACACTATAAAATTAGAAAAACGATTTGAACTCCCTAGAGTGAGTGAGATATTGGTGTACCCGACATTTATTTTAAAATGGAGATTAGTATCCAATTTCGAGTCTGAAATGATTCCTTTGTTTCTATCAAAAGCGATCCCAAATTTCCTGAAAATTGTCATGTCAAGTCAAGTCAACCAAGTCTTTCTTTCCCCTAGATTTGGTTGTGTGCGCGTGGAACATGCATTCACCATAAGTGGTCTCGTTTTGAAATTAAAATTGCAACCTGTTCGTCTTCTTTGGATGCCAACGGATCATTTTCCTTTTATGTGTAAATGTCTCATAGGAATAGGGTCCAGTAATGGAATTTAATTCATGTTATTAATTCTTCCTTGAAATTTATAACTTCATTCATCATAATTCTATGGTGGGGACTTTGAAGCCTATGCGTGCTCCTTTTGAGAATTTTCTTGATCCAAGAGTCTACTCCAACTGTCATCAACACAGGTGGCGGAAAAAAACATGATAGAGCTCACTGAAATTTACTTTTCAACTCTTATTAATTATATATATATACTAAAGAGTAAAGATAATGAGATGGATGACCATAAAATTTCATCCCATCCCTTTCATAAACGGCTCAGAATTTCGTCTAAAATGCTCTACTTTTCTAGCAAACAACCAAAAGCCAATTGGTTACACAACTTAAGGCTTGTGTAATTTCTCTCTCAATGAAAGCGTTTGGTGGCCACATGTACCCCTTAACTTAAACTATGGATGACACGAGGAGATAAACGCCAATATGAATCATATTGAATACGTAACAAAAACATCCTTACAAGTCTTGGGTGAAATTTTACTTTACAGTCATGTAAAATTAATAACCATTTACATTTTGTATACCAAAGATTGTATTTTAGTTAATTTGGGTGTTATGTTTTTCAGTTCAACTGTTGACATCAGCTCCTCATTTAGTGCACGAGCTCATATTATTCTTTCTTTCACTTCATCCATTCATTTAGCCTTCCGCACATTACAACC
>JANIJF010000006.1:60639221-60652723 GCA_024520955.1 Erythroxylum bequaertii
TCCGAGGGCGTGAAGAAAGTGATGTCACCGTGCGATGTGGAGGCTTTAAAGAAATGCTTGGAGGAGAACAAAGGAGAGTACGTGAAATGCCAATCTCACAGACCCATGCCGTAGAAACACAGAGTCGGCAACAACGCAGACCCAAAGGAGAAGACGCTCGAGGTTCTTTACGTAAGTGACGGAACGTCACTTTAAAAACAACTTCCCGAAAAAGCTATAATTTGGGCTTTTTTGAAAAGCTTCAAATTATAGCTTTTGAAAAAGCTGTATTTGAGCTTTTAAAAAAGCTGTTTTTACTGCAAAAGCGCTTTTGAAATGTACAGCCAAACATCAACTTTTTCTTTAAAATAGCTTTTGCGTTAGATAAAAGTACTTTTGGACATTCCAAAAGCTGAACCAAACACACACTTAGACCCCTAGAAATTTGCTTAGCGGATGGTTCATATTGTAGGTTGGTAGCAGATTATGGAGAAGGGGTAAGCAGGTCTCGTCCACCATAGCTTTGTCCCTGTCCCCTTCCCTTCCCACGTTCTCTTCCCCATCCCTTCTTTGACGACCCTGAATTTTCTTCGCCCTGTAAGAAGTTATTTTTATGTCAAACACTAAGCAGATAACATAGTTTGCTTGTTTATGTAAGTAACATTGCAACATTCTAGACGAAAAGAGACAACATCAAGGCACAATTGCTCAGTTTTTATCCAATAACGGAGGTTATCTTTCTTATTCAAAGGCAAAGACACTGCAAATTCAGGTACTAACTCTTCAGTTTTTTCTTTTGGATCCACGTAATTGTAGTATATATTAATTCACAAATTCATTTAAACAGAAATAGATAGTTGCGAAAACATTCTTACAATACTCTCAGTGGCAGAGTCTGCATTGTTTAGCTGAGAAGATTCTTCATATGATTCTGGATTGACAATATGAAAACCTATTAACAAAGAAAAGAGGAAGTCCCTAAATAAGAAACTTAACCTTCCAACCACACTGAATCTTTGCTAATGTGTTTTTCCATAGATTCATTTGCAAGAAGACTCATGTCACTAAACTGGTACTCTACTTGTTTCACACAAAACCAATGCCTATAGTTGAATGAAAGTCAACATTACAACTGGTAATCCATGTTTCCTACTTCCTCATTAGTTGTACAGTTTCAACAAAATATCAAGGACTAAATAATCAATCACCTAATAAAATGAACCCTTTTGAATTCAATTGTCACCTTCAACCAATACGGTCACATCCACGTTTACTTGCAAGGAGTCAGATTTCATGGCATGATTTGGTATGGAATATACCCTTGATACATAACTCGTAATTGAACAGTATTTGATTAAAAGAACAAAGTTCTGCAGTCAGGCTTATGATCTTTAATCCCTTCAGACTAGAAACATAAATGTAGGGATCGAAAATCGATGTGAAACCCTAGATGCAGGGACCGAAAATCAACCAAAACTAGCTAATATTACTAGCAGGTTGCATAAAAATCGATAATATGTAGGGAAAAAAGCAACACAGTATCTTGAGAAGTAATTTCTGCCTTCATCAGATCTCATGTTTTGAGGGGAAAATGAAAAGATACAATGGAAGTTTAGGATTGAATCATGGGGACCAAAAAGTTTAATTGGAACCCTCAAATTGATTAAAAAGGACACCATAATAGCCTCCCGAAAACTTGGCCAAGAACGTTCATATTTGCAGAATTTTAAGAGACATAAAAAAGTTTTCAGCAATTCCATGAATTCACATCAAAGTTCTAAAAATTGATGACAGATACAAACATGAGAAACAAAAGAATATGAGAAAACGAAATCTTAAAAAGAACAAAGAATCAACAAATTAGAAACCTAATTCCAGAACAAAAATAGAAAAGCACCAAAAAAGAAAAAACGAAAACTTACTTAGCGTTCATGGTATCGGGCTTTGATTTACCTCCTTTCATCGCGAATCTTGCAAGTCAAACCACAAATCAACTACAAAAACTCTGAAAACAAATCAAACAAAGCGGAAATTGATGAAAACTATACAAGACTGAAAAGGAACTTATCGGTGCAATCAGACAGAGCTATGCTTCGGGATTCACAGAGAGAGATAGAGAGAGAGACGAGAGAAATGGAAAAGAGTGAAGGGGGTTATTTGTTAGGGACCGAAAGGCAGAGAAGATGAAGAAATGTCAGAGAAGAAACTAGCAAAATGGTGGGAAATGTTACTTTTAAATATTAATTAAACAAAAGGAAAACATGACATTTTATTCAATAAAACGTGGCGGTTTCTATTTCGTGATGTTTTAATAAAAAAAAACAACGCAAAAAGTGTTGGCGACGTTTTCATAAAACGTTATGAAAAATTCAAACTTTTCGTGACGTTTTTTAAACGTCATGAAAAGTTTTCACATTTCGATATGTTTTATCAATAAAATGTTGTGGATTGTATTGTTTTTTTATAGTATTATGAAGTATTTTAGCAAAACATATAGTACAAAGAACATTAGGATGAATCTTATAGTACATGAGAGATAAAATAATACTTTGTAAAGCAAATACAACTGACACTTAAATTATTGCATAAATTCAATTATAGATCAGTAAGAGAAGTAAGAAGAAGCCTAACTTCATATTATAAACCTCAACATGGAGTAAAGACCATACATAGGTAATTCCATTAAAAGAGAGAATCATACCTACGAAAAACAAAATAAAGTAAACCCTTAAAAAAGATCTAAACTAACAAATTCATTCCATTTCAATTAATCCATATAAAATAAGAGAAAACAGTATCTTCTAAAGTCAAAATTAATCAAAAGAGACTAAATCTTAATAAAATAAAATAAAATATAGAAAGAGAAGCTAGCAAAAGAGATAGCCTAAAGGGCCTTATAAAAATATCAAAACCTATAAAAAAAATTTCAAGAGATACTTAAGCTTTGTGACTGAAGTCATCAGCCTGAAAAATCCTAATAAAAATCATGAAAGAGTTTAAAATACAAAACTAGAGAAAGAGAAATAATAGGGAGAGAAAAAAGACATTGTCCTTGTAATGTGTAGTTAATTGAAATTGTTTGAACTACTAAAAAGATTAATATTAGATTCTAAAGGAGTTTGAGGGGAAAAAAAAACTTGAAACAAGTCCAAATGAATTTATATATAATTATAAGCATTATATATTAAGTTAAAATCTTAAAATAAAGTCATGAGCTTTATTTTAATATATAACTTAATATATTCTTTCTGAAGACCACTTTATTTATCATTATTTAAAAAAAACATGTGTCAATAGAAAGCAATCATTTTATGTTCAGAATAAAAATAAATAAAAAGAATCATTTCATCTCTTAGTTGTTCTTACTCTATTGTTTATTATTGATTCCTTTCTCATTATCATGGTCTCTCAGCTTTGGTTTTTTTTCATTTTTGTCGGATGTTATCTGGTTTGGGTGAGCCCGTCCTAAGGTTTTATCCCCTTTCTGGTGCGCAAGGTGATCACTAGCCCTCTGGAGGCGTGGGTCATGCACCCAACAAAATCCTGAGGTCCTGGGTTCGACTCCCGCATTCCCCACAGAGGGCTAGGGATCACCTTGAGCACCAAAGAGGGGACAAAACCTTAGGGCGGGCTCACCCAAACCATTATCCAATTTTTTTTATTTTTTTGTACATTTTTATTCTCCTTCGTCTCTTTTTTCTACTACTAGTAATTGTTAATGACATTAGCTGATTTCCAAGACCAAAGTTATTGGTGATAGTTGAGAGAGTTCGTTGGTAACCTAATTAGAATTAAGTTAATTGGAATTGCTAGCATTATTTAGGATTAATTAAAATCTAGACATAAAATTATTTAATTAAATTTATTTTCAATTAAGTTTAATTTAAGTGAGTGAGGCTTATATTACTGTAAGAAACTAAGTTTAATGCGTATGATATTATAGATCTCATATAAAAATATAAAATATAAAACTACTACGTCAATATTGATGTGACATTAATACACAAAATCCTACTTTCACTAAGGTTTTGTCAGTTAAAATTAAAATTAAATAGTTTAAAAACAATATAATTCTTTTTAATGCTCCAAAACATTAAATTACGACCTATATTTTAATACAAATGTTAGGGATATCCTAGCAAATTAATAAGTAACTTAACAGAGTGAGCTAGGTTGAAATTAATTCTGTAGCATCAAATTAAACAAAGGAAAAGCTAAAAAGGAAGGAGAAATTTAAGAAACTATGTAAGAGCTTAGGGTGCCCTGGAATGTACTATTCTGGCTGAAGGCATAGGACACTCTCTAAACTATCCTATACTTCATTTCTTTGTTGAACCTCCACACCTTCATTTCTAGTTTCAGATCTGGCTCTAAAACCCTTGCTGAATAGCTCTTCCATGTCTTCCAAGGACCTTCCTTTTGTCTCTGGGAATAGAAAAAAGAAGAAAAACCAAGCTACTAAAGAGATTCCTGCGAACAGAAAGAAGGCTCCACCTATAGTAATTGATTTGTATAGTGATATGAAAGTCATTGAGACGGTGGCATTCATGAGCCTATTCACAGCCACACCGAGACTATAACCTTGTGCCCTTAACTTGAGAGGGAATATCTCGGAGCTATAGACCCATGTGACAGGTGCGAGCCCAATGTTGAAGAAGGCGACAAATGTGTATGTAGAGACAATACTAACAGTAAGTGCCCACAAGACCTTTTCTCCATGGTGCTGCTCGACTACCGTCAAACAAGAACCTAGTAGAGCTAGAGCTCCAATGACTCCTGCTGTGCTCGTTAGCAGAAGCTTCCTCCTACCAACTCTGTCGATCAAAAATGTGGATATGAGTACGAATGTGAATTTTGTAAGCCCCACCCCAACTGTGGCAAGTAGTAGCTTTTCTTTGTCTGTGATGCCGGCTTTTTTGAAAATTCTGGGGCTGTATAGCACCACAGCTTCAATACCGACCGCGTGCTCAAAGAAATGGATCCCAACAGCTGCAATTAGTATCCAACGAACTGCTGGTTTTGGGTTAATTAGGAGCTCTTTCCACACTCCTATTCCACTGGTGCTTTTAGGGGGAAGTTTCACAATATCCTCGTCGCAACTCTCGTCAATTCCGAGAGCGAGTTTTATTTCTCGGAGACGAGTTTGAGCTTCTTCTTTGGAGTTAGCTACCATGAGCAAGACCCTTTTAGCTTCTCCTAGCCGGCCTTGCATTGCTAGCCACCTCGGAGACTCAGGCATTTTTAGTATGCCAAAGGCTAAGAGAAGTGAAGGTATAGCTGCAATCCCAAGCATCAATCTCCAACCAAGTTTCAGGCTCAGTTTCCCGAACAGAACATTTGATACATATCCAAGCAAAATCCCTATACTTATCCCGAGCTCCGGTAGAGATGTCAAGAAACCTCTTGAACTAGGCGATGAGATTTCGGCAGAGTAAACGGGAGCTATCATGAGTGCAAATCCTACTCCAACTCCTGCTATGCATCTTCCAGTAATTAGAACAGCGTAGCTTGGACCCCAACCCATCAGTATTGAGCCTCCCATGAAGATCATGGAGGCCACTATGATGGTGTACCGGCGACCAATGTAATCGGAGGTTCTTCCGGCGAGTAGAGACCCCACCAGGGCACATAGGTTCAGAATGCCAGCGAGGACTTCCACGTTTGTATCGCGGATCTTCAGTTCTTCTTTTATGAAAATCATTGCTCCACTCATTACACCAGTATCTGAATAAATCAACAAAATATTAATTCCCACCTACTTGTGTGACACACACAAACCTAAAAGTGGGCTGTTGATGATTCTAAAACAGGTACGTTTTCTTCTTTTATTGATTCAGATGGATTCTCATCAGAGCAGCTAGGAAAAGAACACAACATAATTTTAATGCAACTGCATAAAGAAATATGAACAAAGGAATATGGAAAACTCCACTTTCGATGCAAGCATATCTATGATCCAAAAACAGAAACAGAGACAATGGCACTTACCGTAGCCAAAAATGATAGAAATCATTGAAGCAACAATCGCGCAAGCAGCAGCATACTTGTTGAATCTGCTCGACTCATCTCCACCACCACCAGGAGCCGCCATGTCAACTATTATCTTCTTCACCTGCTACTTAATTTGTCTCTTCAAAATTATGAACTTTTTATTTATCAATCTTATACAAGGTACCTAACTGTGTGCTTGTGTTCTTTTGTCAGTATTATCAAAGATTTTGAGGACTAACTGATTCGCTTCTTGTCATAGAGAAGGTGACTATATTATATATATAGACAGATAGATAGATAGATAGCATTAAACAAATAGAGGAAGACGAGTATATGATTATTCTGCAACTGAGTGCCTGTAGTGAATAGATGGGTACCCACTTTTGCTGGTTAAAAGATGCAGAAATTTGGCTTTTGGAGTTTTTGCATAGCATGCTAAGCTGGTAAAATTAGGCAGGAAATTGTCTACAAATTGGAGTCTATAGGGTGTGAAGTGGATCTAATATGATATAAAGAAATTGGTAGGGAGACAAATTAGGGCTGTAATCCCATACTTGTTGGCATCGTCAAGGTCATTATCTTATAGAACTAGTTGACTTGGATGAGACTGCCAAACAATGCAACCCATCTTTCTTTTTCTCTTTCTTTCTTTCTTTCTTTAGCCTAACTCTCATCTCCTACCATGTAAGAGACTCCAGAGTCCAAACATTGGCGCTCATTTTCTTTTTTATTATAAATAACACATGTGAACAAACGTTGTCAAGTTGTTGATTTAGACATTTACCATTTATGTTCACATAAAGGACAAGTCTCATACCTTCTACAATTACGGACAAAAGCATACAGTGTTTGAGTACTAAAATATAAAAAAAATTGTATTTTAAAAAATAATTAAATTAAAATGATTTTTGAAAAGTGGAAAAAATAATAATGAAATGTTTAAAATTAATGATGTATTAAAAAATTGAAGAATTATTAAATAAATAAAATTCATAAATAATATAAAATAGTTATTAAACAAATAAAATTTAAAAAAATTGTTATTTAAAAATTATTAAAATTGAAAAATTATTAAAATTAAATTATTTTTGAAGAATAAAAATTAATAATTAAAAAAAATAATTCTATTTGCGAATGCTTTCCGCGACGTTCTTAAAAAACGTCACGGAAAGTTAGAATGTAACTTTTCACGACGTTTCCTAAAAACATTACAGAAAGACTAATTTTTCTGTGACTTTTTTAAAACGTTGCAGAATGTCAATATTTTCTGTGACGTTTTACAAAAAACATCGCATAAATTTTTTGTCTACACTATATTTCGCTACATTTTTTGTAACGTCGCGGAATATATTCTGCGACGTTTTTTGAAATTCTATTACATTTTTAAAACGTCTCTAATTGTCCTATTTTCTTATAGTACGTGTATCTTCTACTCAAAGTGAATGACGTATATTTGCCTTTCTAAATATCTTTTATATGGTATCAATGTTTTTTCTTCATCCGACTACTACTCATACTTTAACTCTTCTAAGCATCACACGTCAATCAAATTTAGCTTATCTTGACTAGTATAAACAAGATCAATTAGTTCTTAACTGGATCATTGGCTCTATTAGTGAGAGCTTTATTGCTCCAGTAGTTGGTGTTTCCAGCTCCTATACGACATGGAAAATATTATCCAGTACTTCGGTTTCTAAGGCACAGATACAAACCATTAAAGTATAATTCTTTAAGGTAACAAAGGATCATAGTGAATCTATTGCTTAGTATACTCAAGGAGCAAAAGTAATATTTGATCAGTTGGAAGCACTCAACAGTTCTGCCATGGAAGATGATTTGGTTCAGGTTGTTATTAACGGTTTGGGTCCAGCATATAGACCCTTTGTTCGGTCTTTTGAAAATCGTTTAGATGTTGTTTCTTAAGATTATTTATATGGATTGTTGCTTATTGGGGAGGAGAATCTTGCTACTGAAATAGATTCAAAGCCACTTATACATCCTACAACTTACCATGTGAATTCAACTGTTAGAGGATATTCATCTCATGGTAGAGGAAAAATCAAGTGATGTCGCGTGCCAAACCAATCTCTATAATATACCAATTTTTTCTTTCCACGTATCCATTTTGTTCTGGAGTTTTAGGATAGGAGCTGCATTGAGTTATTCCATTTTCAAGTAAATATGATTGCAAGGCTTGATATTAGCCGTCCCAATCAGCTTGAAATGATCTTAGGTAAGGCACCATGTTTTGTTAGGAAATAACCTGTGGATGATCTCTTCATGAATTGGAGAACGAAAAGAAAAATCACACAAAAAGAACTACCAACATAAGATGAGGTGAATAGCAGAAAAAACACCATCTCCTATGCTAAGCGGAGGCCATTAAGTTTAATATAGAAACAAGGTTTTAAGCAACAACCTGCGCTTATATAATAGGTATGGAAACAAGGGTGCTGCTTTCTCTTGGCTAAACCATTTATACCCTGTAAGTCAGAGACTATTAATTTCTTGACTTACCACCTCTTTCCACGGCCTCCTCGACCTCTTCCACCTTTTCCACCGTGACCCTTTCGACCACCAAGTAACTTGTTGGCATCTGGTTTTGCTTTCATATCCTCCGGTAAGGGAAGAATATTATCCACACACTTCCTGAAGCTGAAATCATCAACAGAGTCATCATCCCTAATCAGGAAGAAGCATCGACTCTTAAATGTTGGATGATTTTGGACTTGGAAAGCCCGGATCCCAGAACCAATCTTCTTGTCGGGCTCCGGATGACCCTTTTTCAGCAGGTCTAGTAAGACAATGTGCTCATACTGCAATAAAAAACCACAAATCAAAGGACTTTGGGTAGTGAATTTAGCAGTAAAAGCTGGATGACCCATGAATGACAACAAATCCTATTAGGTTCTCACATTAAGCATCCTCCCCCAAATCCTGCATCCTCATCTAAATCCTTGTTGATTTGATGTCTCAAAAGCAACTCAATGCACACATTGACATAGGAAAGGTGATGCTATAGGCTGCAAAAGTAGCAATTGACACTGCAAGTGGTTCGACATTCGGAAGATTTGTTTCTGATAATTGACTATGAATCAAAGAAAAACCACTAGGAATTTGAATCAAAAGCACCTCACAAGTATGGGGATACGTGTTTCCCAAAAAGACAAGGAAGTTCTAATAAGCAATGAGATCAGAATGCCCTTTATCATTTGGGGGAAAAAAAAGAGTTCATTATAACTCAAAACTTTGACTATTATCCCATATTTTAATAACCTCAATGGAGATTAATTAATCCCACATCCAACAGTATAAATCACGCCAGAACAATGTCTATAATTTATATCCTCTTACTCTGGCAAACAACCGTAATTCAATTTCCCTATATACACAATGTAGAAAGTAAGAAAGGAGCACATTATCAGATCCTCAAGTAGCTCCTAAAGGCCCAAAATCTAAACTATTCCCCACAGGTGATGCTAGGGAGAAAGTAACACAATGGACCAGAATTATGGGTGGAATGGAAAGGGGAAGGCATGACTTTAAACATGTCATAATGAAGATTCCATTCTTGTAAAGGGGACCAAACACAGGAACCAATGGTGCGCTGTATAGTCCCATTACTACATTGTACCAAACACCATCTATTTATATCCTCGTAGCCAAGAGAAAGGGGGTAGATATAGTTCACAACACAGCCTACATAGCAATTATTGATAACAACCACAAGTTTAAAACTGAAAAAGGTTAAATTTGATAATGCAAAAGAAACTAATAAAAATATTAGTAAACTAGCTGCTTGAATCACTTACACTTCCTCTTCTAGACACGCTAGAAAAACCTATATCAACTCTAAATTCAATTCCACCCCTCAACGACCAGAACACATGAAAATCCACCAATAGATGTTCTCCCTTAAACTCAATCCCATCCAACTAAAGTAAAAGTTATACCTTTTAAAAAACATACTAAATATAAGCTAAGCTTGGCATCGCTTATGCATTTAGTCATCCATCCACTAAAAGCGTTAAACTTTACTTTCACTCATCAAATTCCAAAGGATAAACAACAATACCTTGTTGATTTTAACATGGGGAGGCCAAAAATGAAGGAATTTGTAGAAGTAATCAAACATCTCAACCGACGACCCAAAACTCTTCGGACCCAAAGTCACCGGACCGGCCTCCTCTTTCTCTTCCTCTTCTCCCTTCTCTTCTCCATTTCCATCAATTTCTTCTTCAACCTTCTTCTCAAGTCTCTCCTCTTCCACAGACTTGTCCACCTTCTGCCTCTTCACCAATTCCTCATTTCCATACTCCTCCCCCCTGGGTCGCTTCCCGCCGTTGCCCTCGATGAGATCCATGTCCTCGCCGATTGCCTCCACGTTCTCTCCGGCCGCTTCGCTCTCTGTCATCTTTCAACTGAGGCCACCAAACCCTATGGCTATGGGGATTTTAAGATACTTCACACGGGGGTTTTCAGGTTTTTCACTGTTGGACCTGGATCAGGTTTACGATTCTTCTCTTTTAAAAGCCCAACTTTTCTTAGCTATGTATGTCTGTGACCTTCTCCATTTTAAAAATTATTATCCTTGTCAATATGTTCGAAAGATTGCACCCTTTGCTCAATAGTGCAATTTTTATTACATTAAATCATCTGTGTCATTAACTTTGTTTCAATCATATTTTATTAAATTTTATTTATATATTTATATAAATTTCAGATAAATATGCGAATAAAATTTAATAGAATATGGTAGAAATAAGATATCTAATCCTAATTTTTACATTGTCTTCGAATACTTTGAAAAATGGCTTTAATTCACCTTTTCTATTAATTCTGTACCAATTTGATCCCCGTAACATCCAACCATTCAATAACTGATAAAGATAAAATAGATGGGTTGGATGTTGTTGAAAACATGAGACACAGGTGATTTAAGTCCTTGGAAAATAGCCTTTAAGTCTCGAAATCCTAGGTTCTTAATCATAATAGAAAACTTTCGCCACTCTTACATGATATGATAATTAATATCCAAGCTTTCTACTTTTCCAAAATTAGGCCCTCTCAAAATTTTAGAAAAAAATAAAGCATTACATGGTAATACTTGATTAAAAATTATAAGTCTAGTATTTCTATAATATAGTTTAAAGTTCATATCCACCATTTTTAGGTCCTCAAATAATTTTCCTTTTGACATACAAATTGTAGTAGTAGTTTTTTCAAATTCCACATTTTACTCATAAAAGTGGTTCAATATAATTGAAAAAAATAAAAGAAAATAAAAATAAAATTTGCATAATCTATTATATGATTTCTATTTAAGAGAGAACTCATATATATAAACAATAAATTGCATTCAAATAAAGTAAGAAGTTTGCTTAGAGGAAATCAAATTATTATTATAAATTAAGAAAATTTGTAACTAATATTTTAAAATATTTTCTAGAATAGCATCAACATCCTCCCTTAAGCTCAAGATGGCCAAAGATTATTAAGTTATAGATTGTAAATGAAACTATGAAATCAGCTAGTGAATGAGCTTTAGTGATATCAACAATCTGATCTTTATAAGAAAGCAAATATAAGTCAAATTACAACTTGAATGATATGATGTTTTATGAAGTGATAATCATCCTCAACATATTTAATATGCTTATATTATTATTTACAATATTTATAGAATTGTGATTATCACAATAGAGAATAATAGTTAATGAATGTATAATGCCTATACCTCTTAGTAACTCACAACCAAATAAGTTTATAAGTAATATCATCCATGATTTAATATTTACCTTCAGTACTAGAGTGAGAAGTGATTGTTTGCATCTTATTATGTCATAAGATTAACTAATCTCTATATAAAATAAACCAGTGTAGTTCATTGATCAATATGATCACTAGCAAATCTACATCAGAATAAGCTTTTAAAACAAGAGGTGAATGTTAAAAAAAGAAGCTATAAAATAAAGCTGGTGATGTTGTCACCTGCACCCAAATTCAAAAGAAATAACTTCCGTTAAAACAAATTAATGTAGTAGTTGTAAGCAGATATCGTTCCCATGAGGAATCTTTACAGTAATGAAATTGTGAATTCAAATGAAACAAGTAACGAAAGTAAAAGGGGGGGTTTTGGTCACGACAATATAAGAAAATTATGAGAAAAATCACAAATCGAAAGCACTAATTGAATCTAAAAAATCAATGAGAAAATACCTTGATTTTTAGGTCACCGATGTTATTATGCTATTATGGATCCTCGATATAAAATTGCAATCATTAACAAACATTCATTGGGGGAGTTTTCTCTTAAGTGTAATGACTAGAAACATGTATCTTAGCATTCTTATTAAACAACAATCTAGATACGATCGTAGGTGTAATTAAATAATATCATTATGAATCAAGAACCAATGAGCAAGCGAAATACATGTACGATATGCAATCAATCAAGCGAATATCTTCTTAGAATTTCTGACTCTAACGTAGAGAAGTTAATCCTAATTGCTACTTAT
This sequence comes from Erythroxylum bequaertii, assembly GCA_024520955.1. NCBI lineage: Eukaryota > Viridiplantae > Streptophyta > Magnoliopsida > Malpighiales > Erythroxylaceae > Erythroxylum > Erythroxylum bequaertii. The sequence goes on from JANIJF010000006.1 coordinate 60,651,710, forward strand.
AATTATCAAAACTGAACGTCATATTTCGTTAATCTAGCGATTGAACTAATTAATCTCTAGTTGCGCACCTAGAAACCAACAAATTCAATTAGAAAGAATAAATCTGAAGATATCCAACATAAACTCTATTCAAAACATCTCACCATAATAACAGGTAACATGGATCCCCTTAACCAAGACAATAGATTTAGCTACTCATAATATAATTGAAAACAAAAGAAATAACAAGGTATTAAGTCTCCATCTCTAGTTCTTTACTGAAAAAATACGAAAAACTAATTGAAAGTGTGCAGAAATCGTAAAAAACAGAAGAAAGAAAGTAGCAACCACTAAAAACCTGCTAAAACCTAGTCTAACCGTGTGTGATTCAGCCCTTCCCTCTCATTATGCTTATCATTTTCCTTATCTTCTCTTGATTCTCTTCAGATAATGCATCCCTCTATTTTTTGTTGGACCCCGAACCTTTCTATTAAATGAGAAATTGTTGGTGATTAATTATGTGTAAAGAAATGAAGAATTCATGAATAGGAAATGAAATGACAAAGATGGTTTAGATACAAGATGGATTTTATGTGATATGTTGAAAGTTAAAAAGTTGGAAATTATAAGTGAAATATGTTCATTGAGTATGCTTTGGTCTTTTAGCCATAACTTGATCTCTAGTTATCCAAACGAGATGATTTTTGATTTGGATTAAACTAGAGAGATAAGGCAACAAATTGTCTGATGAAATTGAGTTCTAATTCAGTCTCTAAGAGTATCAATTTTTAGATGGAAGTTGAGCATGAATATTGTTTCAGTATAAGAACAGTCCGAAAATGTTTGGTGTATAAATTTTAAACTATGGAACCAAATTGAATGATTTTGGTGTCATTAGAAAATTGAGACAATGAGGAACATTTGTCTAGAAGGAAGTGTAAGCAAATTCCTTCAATTGCATGATTAGAAAAGGTCTTGATTTTGGAAGAAGCTAAGCATGATTTAAATGAATTTTGAGGTATTGATAGATTAATT
>JANIJF010000006.1:61337153-61349673 GCA_024520955.1 Erythroxylum bequaertii
GTTTTCCGGTACCAATTAATCTAGGACAGCCTTAGGCATGTACACTAGCACCCGTTCTACGGAAGCGGGATGTTACATAACCAAATTATATGCATAAAACATCAAGCTTCATTTGATTCAAGTTATTGATCTTCATAATCTAAAATAATATTTCCAACTCTTTAGAAAAATTAAATTAGATTAAACTGATTCATAAATTTATTAAATTTTGAAATTTAATTTGATTTTAAAATAATTTTCAAATCTAATTGAAATTTTTGTCCAATCTATATTGACTCCTTTAATAAAATTTAATTGAAAACATTTTTCAAAAAACTATTCTATTTATTTATTCTAATTTTAAAAACTCTTTTTTCAAAAGTATAAAAGCAACACTTTTTAATCCAATTAGAAAACTATTTTTAATCTCATTAGAAATTTTTTCCTTAATTAGAGAATTATTTTCTAATATTAAAAGGAAACCACTTTCAAAATTAAATAAAACACCTTACATATGTGATTAAGAAAGTCCTTTATATTATTTATTTAGAGACTGATTTCTTAATTAATTAGAAAATCTTTCTTTAATAAGTTAGAAAGCCATTTTCAAAAATATTAAAGAAACCTCATTTTTCTTAATTATTAAACGAAAATAATTTCCAAAATTTAATGAAAATAATTTTTTTAAATCAAGAAACTTATTATTCATTAATAAAGAAACGATTTTTAAACAAATTGAACAATAATTTTCTAAATAAATAAAATCATAAATTTAATTTATCTCAATCAAATTGAAATAAATAAATTTAATTAAGAAATACCTTTTAAATCAGTTAAGAAAACACTTTTCTTAATTTTATGGATCCTAATTAATTAATTTCAATCTAATTGAAAATAATTAATTCTTATTTTAGAAACTACCTTTTAAAATTTAATTAGGAATCAATATAATTATTAATCTTAATCATATTATGAAAAATAATTACTTTAATTTAGAATTAAGATCTCATCTTAATTAGTATATCTCATTATGTTGGTTATCTTGCATAATCTAATTATGAGAGATAACTCTTTTAAATATTGGCTTGATTATAATTATTGATTTGATAATTTATTTACTTTAATAATTCAACTCTTTAAAAAATTAAACTAAATTCTAAAGTATACGTAATTAAAACAACCATTGAAAATAATAAGAAAACACTTTTCTAAATTTGTTAGGTACTTTAAACTAATTTAATTGAAATTAAGGCTTTAAAAAGAATAAAAATCGTATTAAAAACAATTGGGAAATTCTTTCTGTCAGGCATGAGTCAACAAGAACGATTGACTGGTGCGTGCCATCTAAAACAAACGCTCGCCCCGTTTTCTCATAACTAGGTTTTTCTCTCTCGTCAGCCACCATCGGTCGTTCGTCCTCTCCTGTGTTTTCCAGCTTCCCTACCATGTTCTTCAAGTCGATGCTTCCACGTCGCCGAAGGTCTCTATTGCCACCTCCTCCGCACTGTTTGCTTCCATGCATGGGTTTCATAAACCCTTTCCACGCTCGCCATAGGTTGAAGCCATCAATAGTAGCGGTTGCCGCTAGTGATTGTTAAACAAATGCAGGCAATAGGGGCAGACTTAGAAACCTTATCCCGATTATCACAAAAAAAAGCAAATACAAACACAAGCAGCAAATACAATATCAAGAACCAAAAAACGCATTCCAAACATTTTGGCAGAAAAATAAAGAACGTTCAATACACTTTCAGAATAAATAACCACAAGCATTCAATTTCCAAAATATGGAATAAAAATACATTTTCAGAAGCAGCCAACAAGCAAAGGAGACGCAGTATTAAATTTTCTATAAACCAATTTCTAGAAGCAAGAACAATGAGATGCAGAACAATATTTTCATAACATTGTTTCTGAATTAGTTAAAAACATAAAGCCTTGTTACTTTTAATTAAATCAATATCAATTAAATGAGTTTAATCAAATTATAGAATTAAAATTTGGCTCTAATACCACTATTGGAAAATCGGGCTAGGATCCAATCCCGGCCACAACGGAAGAATTATGAAACTTTTTCGCAAATTAGTTTCCTGAAAACTAAGATCTCTTTAATTCTATAAAATGATTAACACATGAATCATAATAAAACAAAATTTTAATTCATACTTTATTCTAAAACTTGATTCTTATCTTATCGTATCCCTTGAACCATTTTCGAAACTGATCCGTCTCAATCACCGTAGCCGTACAAATATCCAGCCTCTAATAGTTTTCACATAATGGATTGAGAGAACTCTTTAAGCAAGAAGTGTTAGCTCCATAGAGCTTAATTTAAGCATATTTACAATATGTTTTTAGACATTTTAATAATTTAATTGAAATTAAATTTTAATTTTAATTAAAATTACAAATAATTCTAATTAAATACCAATAATACCTAAAAAAGATTCAATATCTCATATTTAATCATAGAGTTTCTCAAACTTTACAATCAAATCCAACTTAATTAAAATATCTTTACTCTTAACAACCTATTCTTTATATGATACCCATTAGGTTCTCATATACAATGACAAAGATTATAAATTATATTATAATTCATATTTAGAATAAGATAAATTAAACTCTTTTTAATTTTTCTTTAATTTTCTAATTAAATAATTTATAATCAAAGATCAAGATTGACATCTAGCAATCCATCATGACCACCCAAATATTTAGGAATGTTAAAGTGGTTTTGAATAACCTTTCCATGCATGATTTTTTCGCATAATTAAATCATTTCATCATACAATTTTATGATTAGACATAAAGTATGAAATTAATGTTTACTATATTTTGAGTTGAGTCATATTAGTTTTCTATCTTTAGCTATTGACTCAATTAATGACAATTGTAAACTATTTAAAAAGTGTCATTCTAGCTTGTCCAAGGTTCCTGAATCAATACTAATAAAAAACAACAAGATATTCTCTGTAATTACTTTAAGGTAATGAATCATATCTTGATCACATAATTACCTCCATATAGTTCATGCTATATCCAATAACTATTGGTTAATCAACCTATGATTAAATAAGTTATAAATAGTATCAAAACATAACAATTCTTATACAAGATAACTTTGGTGACCTCAAGTCAAAAGATCACTTATACAATCATCATAATGAGAATTCTATAGATATACAAGTAATGTTCCAAATAGATTTTTCATATCGAATCAGTTCAGTAAACTTATTCTCTAATAAATACCCACAAGTTTGTTTAAATATCTTCATTCTTTAGCCTATGTGATCAACAACTTCTTTCATAAGGAAAAACAAAACATATGCTAGCCTTTTTATATTCCATTAATGTTCAGCCTTAATAGAATAATAACTAAAAACAAATTAGGAATAATACATAAATGCAATATAAATCTCATAATTATAATCTCATCATAATTTTATTTGTAATGTACAATTATCTCATAGATTTTAGCATATATATCTAAACATGTACAAGATAAAAAATGCCTTTAAATATTTTGTAACTATACTATAATCAAAGCAATTGATTGTAAGACATAAACCAACAATTATGTGCTTCGTATATTGGATTAGTAGATAAATCACATTTTTGGTGATTTTTTATGATGGACCATAAATATAGATAAGATACATATGCTTGGTATTTATTGTCTTTTGAATTTTAGTTTAGCATTCTTTGTCGTCTATGATATGATTCAAAGATATTTTTTTTTGGTCACAAACGGCAAAAGTAACCTATTATATAAATTGTTAGAAATAATCAAGATAGAACATAATCATATAGATCATATTAAACATGATCTTTGCATATGCATACAAAAATAAAAAATTACATACTTGGATTATTGATGTAGTTCCATCGGTTAAAGAACGTTAAAGATTACTCTTATCTTTTGTTATTTGGTTTTTAAATTCAAAATCTTAACTACCTTTGGTAATTATTTAAAGTATAATTATCATAATACCCTTCATGGTTGTATGTGATTCATTATCAATTATAAAGATTGATGTTCATACTTGCTATTCTTAATCATCTAACACGTTTTGGTTTTTAAATTGCAAAATATTAATGATGCGTGGAAGATTTTATTACTGTGTGTAAAGATGTAGACGAGTTTTCTCAGTTTTTAACTCTTATATATGTTGTCATATATAAAAATATATTGATAGATTATTTTATAATTTGAAAAAAATTAAAATAATTTTTAATATTAACCGTACATACCAAAATTAAAATTAATACTATTTTGGATATTGGCAACAATGATTCTTCTCTTTAAAGTAGAACAGACCAGTGACATAAATTCAGAGGTGTTCAATAAAACTGCACTTAAGCGTGTTGATAATGGCTGGGCTGGGAGCCTGTGATCACTATTCCAAGACCATACCCGCACAAAATTGGACTCAGCGTGACTGACTTGTAATTTTGGGCGTCTGATGCTTACCGGGTTGTTACTCAAAACTACAACTGCAACTGGATATTGTCTTGGAGCCCAGCTACAATTACAATTTGGAGCTTAAACCATGGGTGATAGCTGCTGAAGTTCTGTTATTTAACTAAGTATGATAAAACTAAAGTAACGATTATGATAAAATAAAAGAACTACAATGTAATTAACTTACTATAAATGGTCTAGCTTTAGGTACGGCCATATACTAACTCTCAATTGACACATTTGTAGCAATATTTTATACATAAACTAAGTATGCACAATTTTAAATGAGTCAAAATATATATGACTCAATCTGAATTCTTTATTTTTGCATTTATAAATGTGTTTGATAGAAAATAAGGTTAAAAATATTAATTTTTTCCTCAGTTAGACTCGATTTATTTCGTTTAGAATTTGAGTAATAAATTTGTTTATAAGAAAGAGAAAATTCCCAACAAAAGTGCTGAGCAATATTTCAAAAATACAATGGTGAATAAAATGAAGGATGCATCAACATCTTGCTTACAAAAGTTGGAATCTTTTTCTTTTAAGGTTTTGTGGAAGTAAATATCAAATTGCCGTAAGTTAAATAAAGGCGTGTATTAAACAGCTAATCTTATGGCCTTTGCTGAGTTTGCACAAAAATATCTAAATTTACGAAAGAGAAGAGTAAACATTAGGATAGATACTGCCCAAGATCCTCCTCATGGAATCGAACAATCCATGTCTTTAAACAGGACCCATAAATGACAATAGTACCCCCACTCCCATCTGCTGTCACTCTCTCACTGGCCAACCATTAAATTTTCGCTGCAGCTCGTCATAGAATACACAAACTCCCAAAACCCTAACCCATTTGTGCTCACTTAACACACTCTCTCTCTCTCACCGCACAGGGGTTTTAGCCAATCACTCTCAGAGCCCGGAAGAAGACCAAAATGGTTGCAGACAAAGGCAAGAAGATGAAAGTATTAGAGAAAGGCGATGAGGAGAGCAATCAAATCGACGAACAGCTTGTTCTTTCCATTGAGAAGCTTCAGGAGATCCAAGACGATCTCGAAAAGGTAGTATTTTTCTTTTTAGGTTTTATCTACATGTTCTTCTTTAGACTTCAATTGGGGTTGCCGTATGTCGTAGAAAGTTTTTTCACTTTTGGGTTAACTCTTGTTTTGGGTGCGAGCTACATTGGTGTTAGGGAAGACTTACAATAATTGCTGTATTTTTGTGCGAGTGATTTTTCTTAAATTCCCCTGCAATTTGGTAATGCTTGGATAAAGTATTTCCTTACATATGTTATTTTTGCTTCTTTTGTTAGTTGTGACTTCCTTGTAGTTTTGTTTTATTCCAAGCTTTTTTGTCCACGTATTTTATGGTTTATACTTTTGCTGGTTCTATTATCAGATATTTTAGTTTGTGGAACATGTGTTTCTTGTACCATGTCATGTTATTGATGCTCTATAATCAAACATATCTTCGTCCTTCAATTTTTTTTTTCAATTCAGTCTTTATACTCTTAAAATGAGATATGTGAAATCCTTTCTATGTACTTTGTTGGAGATTTGACAATATAATGGTCTTTGTCAATCGTCATAATTATGAGAGATCTCTGTTGCAGTCCTCTTTGATAAAAGAAAGAAATTAAGTCTGATATGAAGTTCTAAATATAGTTTATTTGAAAGACTTTAATACCCTATTCTAAGAATAGGAATTCTGTAATATGTATTAAAAGGAATTGATTGTGACTTTGAACATTCTTTTCATGGCCACTCTTAACTAACTGAAACAAAAGATCTTAACACTTGAAGGAGGACCGATTGGATTCTACCCGTACATATTGATTGGGTATAATTGGTCGTAATTAAAGTAAGAAGAGCGGATCTTAGAACGTGTAAATAAGACAAAAAGTTTGATTACCCCCTCAACATTTTAATTTTGTCTGTTTCTCTTGTAAAGGGTGCATTTTATTTATGATCACTAGATTTGTATGTTTCTAGATCAATGAAGAGGCAAGTGATAAGGTCTTGGAAGTAGAGCAGAAATACAATGAGATACGCAAGCCAGTGTATGATAAGCGGAATGAGATCATCAAATCAATTCCAGATTTCTGGTTAACTGCTGTTAGTGATCTGTTCTCATCTGTTATCTTTATGCTATCTCATCTGTTATCTTTATGCTACATGTTTTGTTTACTATCTTTTCCTATTAGAAAATGACTTCTTTGTGCTTTTAACCTGGTATTTTATGCAGTTCCTAAGCCATCCCGTACTTGGCACACTTTTGACAGAGGATGATCAAAAGGTTAGGTTTATATTCCCACATATTCAAATTTACACTGTTTGGGTTTGCATATAAAATTTCTTTACCTTTTTTGCATATCTATCAAATTTACATTAAAAGTTTATTCATCTTCTATTGTTTATTTATTATTTTTTTAATCCTTTACTTTGTGGTAAAGATGAAAAAGTTTTACTTTAATTAATGTTTCGCGCTGTAGTAACTTTGTTCTTTTGGTTTTACCTTGCTTCGTGATAGATATTCAAACACTTAAAATCTTTGGAAGTGGAGGATTTTAAAGATATGAAATTGGGTTATTCTATAACATTTGTGAGTATCCCATTTGCTCTTTTATTCGGAAATCTTGGTTTTCAGTGTACTTGTGTCCTAACTTCTACATTTTGCTTCAGAACTTTGAACCAAACCCATATTTTGAGGATACAAAGCTTACAAAATCTTTCACCTTCCTTGATGAAGGGTCAACAGAAATTACAGCAACAGATATTAAGTGGAAAGAGGGAATGGTAAATTATATATTGTGCGAAAAGAAAATTTGATTCTGTTTTTTTTTAATCCTGAATATTGTTCATAAACATACGAAGGGCCTACCAAATGGAATTAGTCATGAGAAGAAAGGGAACAAGAGGCCTCTAGCAGAAGAAAGGTTGGCTTTTCTCTACTTGTTCTATTTCAAAGAGTTCAATTTTGGAAATTGAAGTGACACCGATCAATTTCCATTTCGAAAAAATATTCATATTTGAAGGACATCTCTTCTCGGATTTGTTTCTCAATGAAACAATGATTGCTTTTCTATTTCTGGCAAAGTGTAAGGCTGTAATTAAAGAATTGCTACGTATCAAATACATTATTTACCTCCATATGAAAATTTTAGTGCACTCATTTTCACCAATGCAAAAATCATCTTGAGGTCTGGCATGGCATACTCTATCTGAAGGTCTTAATATTTTTGCCTAGTTTTCCTTATTTATGATTATTTTTGTCTTTATTTCATTTTTCATAGAACATGATTTTTTTTCAACTTCGTGGCATATTGAATTTCTCATAGCTTCACTTACAGAGAGTAACCTTTGAGCATTAAGAAAAGATTTATTCTATTGTGACATGAAGATATATGTTCCAAATCATGGAACTAAATTTCTCCAAAAGCGGTTTGAAAGCTTTGTGAATCTCACGTAGATCTCAATTCCTAAATGTGCACTTCATGCACTACGGGCTCCCTTTTCCATGCATTTGATGTATATGTTTTGAACATCCTCTGAATCTACCTCCTCAATGCAGCTTTTTTAGCTGGTTTAGCAATACTCAACAGAAAGACTTGATTGATGACATGCAGGATGAGGTGAGTTGCATATACATGTAGCTATCATGCTAAATCTTTATTCACAGTGGGAGACACTGTAAATGATTTCTTTTTTTTTTTTTGAAGCTGCTAATTTTTCCGTGAAAATTTTAGGTTGCAGACATAATCAAGGAGGACTTGTGGCCCAACCCACTGTCTTATTTCAACAACGTAACCATTTTTCCCTTGATTGCCTTCCTTTTTTATTTTGTAGTTAGAGTTGGCTTCAAAGCTATTGACTGTGTATAACTTCTTCAATGCAGGATCCTGATGAAGAAGATTTCGATGGGGATGAAGGAGATGATGGGGTAATGACTTACTTTAATACTATTAAGTTTCACATGCCAACAGTTACTTCTTTTTGTTAATTTTTTTGTTTTTACTTCAAGAAAAGAAAACTTTGCTCTTTTTTGTCCTGTCTGATATTTAGGCAGCAATGTATGCAAGTTCCATTAAGGGTTCATTGTGTTTAGCATACGGTATTTAAGGATCTTTCTCTCTTGAATGTAAAGATTTGCTCCAACTTAGAGGTTGGAAAAGTCTTTACTGGTTCTTTCTCTTGTTTGTCAAAGTTGTAAACTGGTTCTAACAACTTGCTGACTGGGTGCTGAATACATTCAGTGACTTTGAGCTGGAGTAATTGGAAAACCTGTAGTGTCAACATGAGTGATGATTTGTGAGTGATGCATGCTAGTTTGTAGTGACTGATGATCTGCATGGATGTGTGGGGATGATTTCAAGCAGACTTGGCTAATTATAACTTTTTGAATCTATTTTAGGACAGTTAAAATGGATATTGACTTCATTTCTAATGTTTATTTTGGTGTGATAGCAGGATAAAGACGGGGATGAGTCTGAAGAGGACGATGATGAGCAAGATGATGAGGGTGAAGATGATGACGAAGATGATGAAGAGGCAGAGGATTGAATTCTTCTTTAATAGAATTTATAAAAATCACCTTGTACTTGGCGGGTAGCTTCTTGTGTAAAGTGGTCTCCAAGGGTTGCTGAAGTAGCAGGTGATTTGGACGATAGCCAAAAGTAACTTATAATAGTTATATCAACTTTGTAGGCGGCTGACTGAACTGTAGTTGGTTGTTGGTATTCTGACTTGTTTCCGTTTCAGTCAAGGCCATTTTTTCCTTGTTAATCTTCAACTTCTGTCTTCCTTTTTTGTTTGACATGCAGGCTTTTTAGAGAAGAAGTGTTGTGTTGGAAGAAATAGATTATTTCCTTTCGTGACGGAAAAGAGTACATTTCTATGTAATATATTATTTAAACGTGTCATGTCAGGTTTCGATTCTTATCAGTAGTTACCTGCTTCGCTAAGTGTTGGTTTTCTTAGCATTTGGTTGGTTATGAATTCGTAGCTCTTCCTCAATATTTCTTGACGTTAGTCTACACAATATATTTTAATATTGAAAGTCTAGGTATTGGCATTTTAGTCACCGGTTGCAGACTTGAAGCCATCTTGGGGAGTTATGATACTTCGGAATCGAGATAAAAAAGTGAATTTTGAGTCTCGTGTTTTCTTGTTTTTGCCAAGTTAGGTTGACCTTTTGAAAATTGAGAGCGAAGCATGAGCAACGTGATAGGTACCTATTCTGATATTATCAAAGCTATGTGGTGCAGTTATGGCCGTAACTTTCGTGTTTGTTTACATTTTCTGGCCCAACCTTCTTCTATCAATAAAAATGAAGTTACCGTTGATAGTTGGTTGCTTCCCTTTGAAAGAAGACAAGCGTGTGTAAATCCATCCAATCAAAGACATCCAGCTTCAACTTCTATCCTGAGAACGCACCTGAATTCTGGTAAACAAAAAACCAAGTGAAACCATGTTCAATGGCAATGAAACTCCAACCTTGCGATGGTTCTCTCTTCTTGTTTTATGTTATAACATTATGCTTTTTTTTTTAATGATACGAGAATTTCACTCAATATTACTCCTCACATTCAACTACTATTATCTTTGCCATTTTTTCCCCAGGAGACGCTGGAAGAGAGCTTGTCTAACTTAGTTAATACAGATTTGTTGAATGTGAGAGCATCTTAATAGCAACCTTGCCCCTGGAGATAGGCTTGAATTGCATCACCTTAAATATTGATAATTGGAGCTATTTAATTTCAAAACAGCAAACTAATTCATACCACCATGAGCCTGCATCTTAAGTAATACAAAACTAATCGTAAAACAGTTTATCATTTTTCTTTGACCAATATTTCATATATATCAAATGGTATATTATATTTTATATTAAAAATTTTCCAATTTTATGTACTAGAAAAAACTGTCAAAATATTAATTTATTACAATTTTAACCAACTGTTAACTCTTGCCATTAATATTAAATAATAAACCAAATATTTCATAAATTAAAATTTTAATATTTGAGAGTTGTACTCTAGATGAAATTTTAATAAATTGAAATTCTAATATTTGAGAATTATTCTCTACATTAACGAATTGGTGGTTTATTTTTAATTGAAAATATAAAAATTTATTAATTAAAAGATTTCATGTGTGTAAATAGGTTGAGCATATGCAACCCACCATGTCAACGAAATTAGAGTTAACATTTAAGTTATATTTTGTCTATATTAAAATTTATAATATTTGTACTTTTAATTAATATTATAAAATGTAAAACTTTTATTACTTAGAGACTAATTCTGTAAGTGTGGCAATAGCATAACTCATGGTGATATGAATGGATTCTTTGAGAAACTGTGGGAGATAATATAATCATTAAATGAACACTTAAAAATTTTCTGTCTTAACCCATTAAAGAAAGGTGAATTCTGTTCCTGCAAAGTAAAAATAATTGCTTTTCCACATGGCAAAGCTGATAATTGAGTTACTGGTATGAACAAATTTGGACTTAACTTGTCTATATAATATAGCCATGTACCAAAAAAAACTTGTTTGGAGTTCTGAGGTAAATTAACTTGTTTTTTAGTAACCTTTTTAGCCAAAGAAACCATTCGAGTAGGTACTCGTAAAGCTGAAGTGTATTTAATCATATATAGAAGATAAAGGAGGTTTGGAGCTGTTGTTTGGTGCTTTTACAAACATGGGAATCAAGGTGGTCCAATCCGACCGTATGTGTCGAACCTCTTAAGTCCTAGATTATCGCCTTTTTTTTTTTTTATCTTAGTTTTCATTTTGTTGATAGTCTTCAGTTGGTTAGCTGCGATTGGTCCCCTATAAGATCGCTTGGATAAGATACTCAAACGCTAAATGTAGTTTGTCTCAATTTGCACAACAGGTTAAAATTATTTGCACAACAGGTTAAAATTGAAGACATTTGAGAATGACCATTCCCACGTATATCTATGTACTCAAACTCATTGTTCAAATACACTCAATAGTTTTCAATTAAAAGCACTTCTTTAATTATTATATTCGCTCGCTAAGTTCATACTTTCTACTAACTTATTTTATATCAGAGTAAAAATTTATACAGATCTGATCTTATTAGGTGTGAAAAAGAAGCAACTGATGGAAAAAGAATGTGACACAAGGCTTTAGAATATGGAAATGGGAAGAAACCAATGGCATCCAAACACATTGGAAGAGGTGGTGCATTTCGACTAAAATGAGCTCACGATCCCCCTTGATTTACTTAGGGGTATAATTGTGACAAAGATTCTAATTGTAACCATATATAATATTAGGGTATAATTATAATTTTATTTCGTAATTTAAAGCTCTGCTTGCTACTTCATCCAATCTAAAATTGTAAAGAAGAAAGGGGAAAAAGAGGAGAATGAGGCGTGCAGTGCACGTGATGGCTGATGAGCAGTGGGTGATCATAGATTAAGAGAGATAAGCATATTTGTTGCATGCTTTATGGCACCTGAAATTGGGTGGCTTTTCAACACCTGCTCTTTCTGCCAATCTACATGGCTATCGCAGGTATCCTTCCGCTGAGGCCGTTCCTAGGGGCGGATAAGCTTATTTGGAGTGGCATAGATACTGGTCATTTCACAACGGCATCAGCCTACTCTATGATTCTACACCAAGAGGCAACTCTAAACACTGCGGTCTGGCAAACTATTTGGCAATGACAAGGTCCACAATGTATCCGGACATTTCTTTGGCTCCTTTTGCAGGACAAACTTCTCACCAATCAACAGCGGGCCCACAGACGGCTAGCTTCGGATTCTACCTGTCTCCATTGTCACCTCAAGGAATCTTTTTTGCATGTTGTGCGGGACTGCCCCAAAGCCCGCTCCTTATGGACCTAGTTTCCCCCGCAGGTCATCACTACTAAGTTCTTCTCCATGGACAGTACAGAGTGGCTCCTCCAGAACCTCCACACCCATCGCTTGGTGAGGAGTTTCGACTGGGCTACCATCTTTGGCACAATTTGTTGGTTTCTTTGGTTCTGACGCAATAAAGCCCTCTTCGAAGATCACTTCTCCTGGCCGATTTCACCGGAACA
>JANIJF010000006.1:61628899-61640216 GCA_024520955.1 Erythroxylum bequaertii
ATCATTACTCCATTTAATGATGATAAAACATGTTGAAAACCATCTTTAATATAACAAACCAATGTTAAATGTGAAGCTACACATTTACCCCATTAAAATAAAAAATCCATCTCCTTTTATCTTTAATAACTTTGTTTTAATTTAATTAATCAAATTAAACCAACGTCTAGCTCATTTCTAAATGTTTATATGGTCTTCTAATTAACAATTAATTAAAGTAAACCTAACATTCAATCATGGGCTTTAAAACATCTATTTGTATTTCTTACTTTGCTTCATAACCTTCCTAGAATCCAAATGGGGAATCTAATTGAACTTATATAATTTAAGCTCCAATAAGCTTAGAATTAATTTAATCTCAATAGAATTAATTCCAGCTTATTAACTAAATGTCATCCCAATAAAGACAATTAATTGAACTCTTGAATTACTAAATATTATGAGAATACATGTTTCAAATAATATGTCTAATTGCAAACTCTAATATGAACCATATTATAGCCATCCGTACAATAAAGAGTATAATTACCTTTTTGCCCTTATGTTGGTTTTTCCTTCTAGATCTCCCGTTTTACTCTATATGGTGATGAACACACAACATCTCATCTTGGGATTAAGACTTTATGGGTAGCTAGTCCATCAAACTACTGGCGCCAATTTAATCACCAATTTTCGTTAAACATCTAGAAGTGATGATATCACTGTAAACTCTTTATTTGAGTAAATGTTCTCTGATACATGTTTCAATTAATAATTCCAACATGCAGACACTGGATACATGTTCACTAAGTGTGCTTCGGTCTGTTAACAATAACTTTTTCTCTAGTTATCCAAACGAGATGATTCTTAATTGGTATTAAACTAGAAACGTATGGCTACATTTCTTTTGAAGGCATTGAATTTCAATTCTATCTTTAATAATCTTAAAATTTGTCATGAAGTTGAGAACTGGGTGCAGTACATTAGGAGATGAACGTAAATTCGTGTTTTGAATTCAAAGGAAATTCTGGATTGATCTATATAGATTTTGGCAAAGTTGCCTTCTTGAGAGTTGTAGATCGTTCTTTTATCTTTCCAGCAGTTTATAGTATGGAATTTTTGGACATCAGAGTTGAAAGTTATGATCTATATAGTTGGAGATGTTTTGGAGAGTGCAAAAGTAAGATGAAATTCTAAGACAAATTTCTAAGACGAAGTATTGAGACAAAGTTTTAATACGATAGAACAAAGACGATAGAACTAAGATGAAGTTTTAAGATGATGGAACTAAGACAAAGTTTTAAGACGATAGAACTAAGATGAAGTTTTGACACGACAGAACTAAGACGAAGTTTTGAGACGATAGAACTAAGACAAAGTTTTGAGACGATAGAACTAAGAAGAAGTTTTGAGACGATAGAAGTAAGATGAAGTTTTGAGAAGATAGAACTAAGGCGAAGTTTTGCGACGATAGAACTACAATTGGTATGCAAAACTTGGAATCTAATTTAGTCCCTAAGATGTTTAAAATTCAGATGGAAGTTGTACATAGTATACTATTTTGGACAAGAGTAGTCCAAAAATGTTTGAAGTATATCTTTTGAATCGCTGAACCAAAAGGAATGATTTTGGTGTGATTAGAAACTTAAGACGACAAGGAATATTTTTCTAGAAGAAAGTGTTATGTTAGAACATTTAAGGGTATTGTTGGCAAGACACTTAAGTATAAAAGACATAAGGCATAAATGGAAGGGCATAACTGGAAGAAAAAGTGTTGTCTTGCTTATAAATAAAGGAGAAAACGTGAATGAGAAGATTCCAGAGAAACAAAATGCATAGATGAGAAAAGAGATAAGAGAGAGAAACATGAAAAATAATGAAAGAGAGAAAAGAAGAGAATTGAGCTAGGTTAAATTCCTTAGCCTTGAAGAGAGATTTTTAAGCTGTTCAAGAAAGGAAACTAGTAGAGGAAAAGAAGAGCTTCCTTTTGAGCTAAGGATTCCTTCATTTGGTGAAGAAGAAAGGTAAGATCATTTTGAAACTTTTAGATTTTTGAAGGATTTTAGTTCATGAAGTTTAGAAAATGTTTGGGTTTAAGTATTTTAGAACCAATTTTAGTGATTGTGCTTTGTGGGATTTTCAGTTGAAAAACCTATTGAGTGGGATTTTTGGTTATTGTATAAAGGGATCAAAAGAGACAAGAGGAACAAGAGAAGAAGCATTTTGAGCAAGTCAAGTCTTTAAGCAAGGGAATCAAGGTGGGTAATATGTTTATAGTTTTGTGTGATTGGACAGATTCTTGCCTATATGTGAACATGTGTCAAATGTTATGCATTAAAAAGATGCATGACATTTTGTTTGATTATGTGATTAATTGTTTGAAAATGATTTGTTGAAAATTCATGATGATATTTGATTTTGGTCATACCATGAAAGAAGCAAGATTTTTGATATAACTAAATTATGACTTTTGATCAATGTTATGCCTTGATATCTGTCATGACATTCTGTATAAAAGAAAAGAAAGAAGAAAAAAACATGAAAGCATATCATTTTGATAAAATGATCTGAGCATGCTTATGTGCTTCTGTTTGGGCGAGAGTGGAACCATTCTGTTCATCACGTGCACGTCGACAAGAGCCTTCTCCTGACTGCCCACTTGTGGCATATGAGCTTGGAAATGGACTCATTCTATTTATGGGGTAAACTTCGGTTTCTTCATTCTGTTTTCATAGGACCCTCGAGCCATTTGTTGTGTATTGCATCTGTGAATTGTCAAGTTGATGCATTAATGTTTTGTAAGTTGTGAATTTTAACTGCACGACAAGAATTTTGAAAAAAAAGTATTCTACGATTCAATAAGAAAGTTTTCTAAGACAAGTAAAAAAAATATTTTCAAGGTTTTTGCTCCTCTTTTTATTATAAACTGTAACCCACGAGCTTTTAAGCTCACCCCCTTTCTGTCTCATCCTCAGGTGATAGCTAAAAGATCAAGTGATCAAGAACCTAAAGGAATTGTTTCTTTTACTATTTTGTAGTTTTTTTAACTTTTGTAATTTGAGATTTCTGACTATGTTATATTGTGGCTTGAGAGGCCATTATAGCTTTGCAAAACTCTTGTTTAAAGGTATGGAAAAGGGAATGATGAAATTAGTTGTAAGTATTGTATTAAAGAGTGATGTAGGAAAAAAAATTTGAGAGTCTTATGATTTTCAATCGATGATGTTCAAGGAAATTTCATAGGATTAAGCCCACATTCATGATCCGAAGTTGGGTTTCGAAATCGGTGCCCAACATGAGTGGTATAAAAGCAAGAGTTGGGTTCCGAAAACGGGATCCAACTATACAACAAGATAAAGATCAAGTTTCAGAATAAAGTACGAATTAAATTACACTTTATTATGCTTTATTTTAATCATTTTATAGAATTAAATAGATCTTGGCTTTCGGAAAATCAAAAGTCACGAAAAATTTTCGTAATTATTCCACTGCAGTCGGGATTGAATCCTGACCTTGTTTCCCAGTACTATATTGCCTAGCTCTTTCTTGTATCTTCGGAAAATCAAAAGTCACGAAAAATTTTCGTAATTATTCCACTGCAGTAGGGATTGAATCCTGACCTTGTTTCCTAGTACTATATTGCCTAGCTCTTTCTTGTATCTTTAGCTAAATTTGGATTTTTTTGTCCAAAATAATTATGTCCAACCTTATTTAATATTTAAAATAACATTATTTTAAGCATTAAACATGATTAGATAGTCTCTAAATTTATATTCAATGTTTAAAATTACATCGTTTCAGATATTAGACAGGATTATTTTGGAGTGATTATTCAAACTGGTCTTTAGTCTAATGCATATAATTGTTGGACCCTGCTTCCGAAGCCCAACATTCGGAAATAGGTACATGAACAAACACATTTCTTTAGCTCTGATACCAAACAATGCTGCACCCCACTTCCAGAGCCCAGCATTCGGAGCCATACACTGAAACAGTGCTTGTCCTTGACCCTATCGAACTTGATTTGGGACAAAAATGTATAACTTTCTCTTTAGACGTCAACTAAATAATTCTTTTTCGAAAGAAGATTTCAAGATCTACAACTTTCATGAAGACCTTGAAGACGGATTCCATCATTAGGAAGGTCAAAAATTTGACCAGACAATTCAAGATGAACAGTGCATAGAAGAAGTAGAGGATCAACCATAAATGACACAGAAAGCAGACGAATGTAGAAAAGCGGACGAATGCGGAGTAGACAAATGCGAAAAAGCAAACAAATGCGGAGCAGACGAATGCTACAAAGAAGACGAATACGAAAAAGCAAACGAATGCGAAAAGGCAGACGAATGTGGAGCAGATGAATGCTACAAAGTAGACGAATGCAAAACAGCAGATGAAGGCCATGAAGACGAATGTCACAAGGCAGACGAAGGCCATAAAGCAAAAGAATGCCATAAGGTAGACGAATGTTGAACAGCAGACGAAGGCTACGAAGCAGACGGATGCCACAAGGCAGACGAATGTCGTATAACAGGTGAAGGCCACGAAGTAGACGAATTCCACAAAACAAATGAATGCGGATCAAAGTCTTAAGACAAGATGATGTCATCACAGACGAAGCATCTTTACAGACGATACGTCTCCCCTTATGAAGAACATAACTTTTGACTCCTATTTCATACTATATACAGATGGAAAGCTAGAAAGACAAGCTACAACTTTTCAAAAGGCAACTTTGACTAATTTAGTCTAAATTAGTCTAGTTTTTTCCCTGAATTCGGCATACAATTTCTACACCTAGGAGACTTGGATTTTCAAAATGTACAACTATCAAAGAAATGTGCACAAACACATGGAGAACTTTTCGGTTCTTAACTAGTTTGCCAAAACCACAAAACTTATACATGACTTTAATTACAAATTTACATTTTAAATAAAGGCTTAACACAAAATACAACATATAAAGATGTTCAATGTATAGCATGCTTATGAGGCAATCCAAAGTTTATCGAGCTAACTTAATTACAAAAGCTCCTAATGTTTTGGAGTTTCCAATGCCTTACAAAGATTGCTACTCTTCTCGTTCTGCAACTAAGGAGGGAAGAGTGGGGTGAGCTACACAGCTTAGTGGCTAATATATTTATAGTCATTGGCAATTGACCACAAATTCGAGCATATGTATAAATATATACTTATATTCAATAATACAAGTATTCTTCCATTTAGTTTAACACTCATAGCACATAACACTCAAATGCAGCATACATAACTAGTTAAAGATGCGATGCACAGCAAATGGAACGAGGGTTCGATGAGAACATAATGTAGAAACTGAAGTTTACCCCATGAACAGAATGAGTCCAATTTCGGCGCTCATATGCCACAAACGGGTAGCCGAGAGAAGGCTCTTGTCAACATGCATGTGACGAACATAATGGTTCCACTCTAGCTCAAACAAAAGCACATATTTGTTTTCTCATATGCTCATACTTTATGCTTTGTATTCTTTTCATTTAATACAAAAGTCATGACCTCTTTTGAGGTATGACATAATCATATTTCATCATGCATTTTTCAACATTTACAAACAAGTCAATTTCAAACATACACATATAGGCAAGAATTTGCCCAATTACACTATAACTATAAATATGTTACCAACCTAAGTAGCTTGCGAAATCCAAGTCAAGCTTGCCTTTCCCCTTGCTCTTGGGTAGGATTTCCTTGGTTTCCTAAAACAACCAAGGTTCCATTCAAAACAACATTCCAATAAAGTTCATAAACTTCAAAAAATCACAAAATTTCAACAAACATAAAGTTAACTCAAATTTAACCTACCTATACCCCATCTAGGTTAGAAAACTTAGGATCTAGTTTAGAAACCCTAGAATCACTTGGGTTCTCCTAACTCATCTTCTTCCAACACAAACCTTTCATTCTCTTCATAAACTCCTTCATCCTCAACACAACCCATTACTTTAATAAAGTAAGAAAAGAGATGATTAACCCACCTTAACAAAGTTGATTTCTCTTCTTTTCTTCCTTCACCGGAAACTTCCCTCCTTCTCTCTTATTTTCGACACTCTCCTCGCTTCTTCTAATTCAAGACAACTTATAGGAACTTTCTTCCCATTTTACCCTCCATTAGTAAGTCTCTTCCAAGTTTGCCCCTTCTTTCATTTATTCTAAGTCTACTAACTCTCTTAACCCATTACACACCATATTAATTAAAACTTAATTCTAGCACTTCATTCAACTTCTACCTTCTAATTTCTATTCATACTATTTGATGACTCAACTCTAAAAATAATGAAATAAATAAATCACTAATAATTTAAAAAAAATTGGGGTCGAACACAGTTAATTCAATATAAAGGATTATACTAAAACGGGTACACATTACTGTATATACATGTTCGCTATATAAATATATAAGTATCGATCGATAGATATATATATATACACATGTATATGAATGTAGTTATGCATTGCTACATGTTGTCATCTATACCAGCGTTGAACAATATTCATTTGTTGGCACAATTATGGTAAAAGTAAGTCGGTATGAACTTAACTGGTAATCAAACTCGTCCATTTGAACCTTCCAATGGGGTCCCGCTCCTGCTATATCTAGTAAATCGGAAGAAAATATCTCAATCAGTGCTAATTAGGAGTTATTAGACTCGAATAACAATTTAGGTATCATCTGAATTACCTAAGTAGTCCATTTATGAAATTCGGAAAATTCTCATATTCTTGTCTAAACATTTCGCGATTTTTAATTCACAAACCATTGAAAATCTCACTATGGTTATTTAGAGAAAAATGATCAATATAATTTTTAGATTTTTTTTCAGAAAAGTGACTTGCTCTGAACACCAAAATATTCCCTCCGACCATTGAAAAATATTTAGTCTCAAAAATCAACAATTTTTATACTAAATGAAAGCTCTTGATGAATAGAACAACTTTCTCCAAAGCAACATACTCAGATTCTCAAAAGATTTAAACGAATTGAAGAAAAACAAACTAAAACCTTAACCTTTTTTTCCGTCAATCGACGGCTGGCAACAAGACCATGAGGCTTTTGTTCCTGACATCGAGACGAGTCCAAAGATGGTGGTGGTGACTGACAAAAACCATCAGAAGCGACGGATCGACAATTGGTATTTTTTGTTGATTTTTTTCAATTTTTGCCACAATTTTGGCGACAATGGTGGCTGAAAGAGGTATGGTTGTGACGGGCTCATCGAGAGGAAGATATTGATATATAACATTAATAGGTTTAAGTCGTCGGCCGTGAAGAATGGTTAGAGACAGGGAATCATGAATAGTAACTTTTGGCAGGCGTTAAAATGAAATTATGAGAAAATGGGAAAAAGAAGAAAAAGTCTCTTATATATATAGTACACGAGATGTTATATTCTCTCCCCCTTATAAAAAAATTCGTCCTCGAATTTTATAATAAGGTTTATTAAGGAAACAAGTATGAATACAATTCTCTCATCTCTCGCTTTGTCTCTCAAGTAGCTTCTTCTATGCGACTATTCCTCCACATTACCTTAACCATGGGAATTTGTTTTGATCAAAGCTGTCGCACCTGCGAATCTAAGATAGCCAGTGGCTCCTCTTCGTAGGTTAAATTCTTGCTCACTTCTACGCTCTACAGTTGGAGTACGGTTGGGAATTTACTTGCGAAGCATATAAATATGGAATAATTTATGGACTTGGGCCACATCCGAAGGTAATGCTAACCGGTATGCTCCAACCCTCTCAGTTACCTCCTAAGGTCCAATATACCTTGGAGACAATTTTCCTCTCTTTCCAAACCTCATCACACCTTTCATTGGAGATACTTTAAGGAATATGAAATCTCTGACTTGAAACTCCACTTCCTTACGCTTCGGATCAACATAACTCTTCTGTCTACTGATAGTCGTCTCTAGCATTTGCTTGATCAATGGGATCTTATCTAACGTGATCTTGATTAATTCTGGGTCCTCCAACTGCCTCTCGCCTACCTCCTCCCAACACATTGATGACCTGCATTTTCGTCCATACAATGCCTCGTATGGTGCCATCCCAATACTACTATGGTATTGTAAGCGAACTCAATCAAAGGCAAGGACCAATCCCAACAACTGCTAAAATCTATCACACACATCCTCAAAATATCCTCTAAGGCCTAAATTGTCCTTTCAAACTGTCCATCAATCTGAGGATGAAATGTTGTACTAAAATCCAATCTAGTGTCTAATGCCTCCTGTAATTTTTTCCAAAACCAAGATGTGAACTACGATCCTCTGTCTAAAACTATCGATATAGGTACTCCATGGAGGCACACTCCATAGAGGCACACTATTAGATCAATATAAACTTGAGCAAGCTTGGACATCGAATAAATAGTCTTCATGGGTAGAAAATGTGCTGATTTTGTCAGTTTATCTACAATCACCTAGATTGAATCACATCGAGTTCTTGTATAAGGTAGGCCAACCACGAAATCCATTGTGATCCTCTCCCATTTCCATTAAGGAATTGGCAGTGGTTGTAGCTTACCTGAGGGCTTTCGATGCTCAACTTTTACTTGTTGATATGTCAAGCATTTAGAAACATATTCAACCATGTCTTTCTTTATACCGTCCCATCAATACATATCTCTAATATTATAGCACATTTTGGTGGAACCTAGATGCACATTGTATGCAGCATAGTGTGCTTCCTTTATAATCTCCTCTTTCAAGTTTTCTATGCCTGGAACACACAGTCTCTCATTCATTCTGAGGATGCCTTCTTTATTGATTTCAAAATCTGCACGTCGTCCTTCCTAAATGTTATAAATAAGTTGTTGAAATTTAAGATCTTGACCTTGGGCGATCCTAATCTTGTCCAATAATGCTGACTACCCTGATGTTGGCCAGTAATATTCCTGCATTTGAAATCTGAAACTGAGTACCTCGATTCATCAAATCATGCAACTCCTTGGTCAAAGCTCTCCTCTCTATTACAATATGCGCCAAACTACATGAGGATTTCCTACTTAAAGCATCTGCCACGACATTTGCCTTCCCTAAATGATATTGGATCGTACAGCCATAATCTTTTAGTAATTACATCCACCTTCTTTGCCTCAGATTTAGATCTTTCTGTTGAAATATATATTTTAGACTCTTGTGATTCGTAAAAATCTCACATGTCTCACCATACAGGTAATGTCACCAAATCTTTAAAGCATAGATTACTGCTGCCATCTTTAAATCATGCGTAGGATAATTTTGTTCGTGTTTCTTCAGTTGCTTGGAAGCATAAGCAATCACCCTACCACTTTACACCAATACACATCCAAGACTAACTCTCGAAGCATCACAGAACAATTGAAATCCTCTACTTTCCGTTAGTAAAGCTAATATTGGAGCTAAAGTTAAACACTCCTTCAGTTTTTGAAAATTCTCCTCGCAAGCATCGGACCAAATACATTGGACATTCTTTTGCGTCAATTGGGTCAACGGGACTGCTACTTAGAAAAATTTTGAACAAATATTCGATAGTAACCTGCTGACCTAAGAAAACTCCGCACCTCTGTCGTGATCCTGGGTTGTTCCCAATTCATCACAGCTTCTACCTTCCTCGAGTCCACTTGTATTCTGCCTTGAGATACCACGTGTCCTAAGAATGCAACACTCTCAAGTCAAAATTCACATTTTGAGAACTTGGCATACAGTTGATGTTCTCATAGTGTCTGTAATATCAATCTTAAGTGTATGACATGCTCCTTATCTGTCTACGAATACACCAAAATTTCATCAATAAAAACAATCACAAACCTATCCAAGAATGACTTGAATACTCTATTCATCAAATCCATGAAAGTTGCTGAAGCATTTGTAAGGCCAAAAGACATTACTAAAAACTTATAATGGTCGTACCGAGTCCTGAAGGTAGTTTTAGACACATCATCCCCTTTGATCCTTAGTTGACGGTATCTTGATCTTAGATTAATTTTAGAAAAGTACCTAGCACCTTGAAGTTGGTCAAACAAATCGTCAATTCGAGGTAGTGGATACTTGTTGCAGATAGTCACCTTATTTAACTGTCAATAATCAATACACATTCGGAGAGAACCATCCTTTTTCTTCGCAAACATTACCGGTGCACCCCATGGCAAAGCGCTAGGTCTGATGAAACTCTTATCTAATAGATCTTGTAATTACTTCTTTATTTCCTTTAATTCTGCAGGTGTCATTTTATATGGTGGTATAGAAATTAGAACCGTACCAGATATTACGTCAATACAAAATTCAATTTCTCGCTCTGGGGGTAACCTTGGTAACTCCTCAAGAAACACATCTGGAAACTTTCGAACTACCGGAACGCTTTGGAGACTGATGCCCTTTACAGCTAAATCCCTGACTAAGGTCAAAAATCCTTGACACCCTTATCTGAGCATCTTGTTGGCCACTATTACTAAAACTATGTTGGAAGGGGTAGTTTTTCTATCCCCTTAAAGATAAACTCTACGTCCCCTGGAATCTTAAACATCACTTCCTTCTTTCTACAATCCAAGGTAGCATAATGATAGGATAACTAATCCACTCATAATATTACATCAAATTCTATAACTGGCAATACCGTAAGATTCGCTACCAATCTCCTACCATTAATCTCCACGAGACATGAGTAGATCAAATTTACCTCTATAACATCAATCAGAGATGTAGATACTGACAGAGATTTATCCATCCTATTCGGTGTTATTTCTAACCTCGTAGCAATGTTGGGTGCCATGAAAGAATAAGTCGCTCTTGAATCTATCAAAACTATAGCTTCTATTTCACATACGAGAATGATACCTGATACCACTGCATTGGAAGCCTATGCATCTTGAGGGGTGAGAGTCAATGCCCTAGCCTGACCACAGCCTACCTGCTGAGAGCTAGAGGATTGTCCCAGATTGCGGCCTCCAAATCTACCTTTCAACTGTCTCCCTCCAAGTATTCGCCCTTGCTGGCCACCAAACTGTGATCCCCCTTGTGGCTGTTGAAATGGAGGTTGCGCGACACTAGAAGAGGACTACTGA
Organism: Erythroxylum bequaertii; assembly: GCA_024520955.1. Taxonomy (NCBI): domain Eukaryota; kingdom Viridiplantae; phylum Streptophyta; class Magnoliopsida; order Malpighiales; family Erythroxylaceae; genus Erythroxylum; species Erythroxylum bequaertii. The sequence goes on from JANIJF010000006.1 coordinate 61,639,959, forward strand.
TATCCCATCATAGGTGTAGCACCCCACTCCCGCAGGACCCGAACCCGACATCGTAGGTGATATCCGAGTCCGTGACCCGCGAGTGTGGCATGCTAGAGCACTCAAACACAGTCAAAACTCAGTATAAACCGTTTCTATCAATAGACAAACACTCAGTATAAATAAGTCGCTATCATAAGTACGAACATCGGTAACCATTTAAGGAATCAACAGTAGCAGTAATAACCATACACTCGATACACTCGATAGTAGTTTACT
>JANIJF010000006.1:62250349-62262574 GCA_024520955.1 Erythroxylum bequaertii
TCCTATAAAAAGCTTGCAGAAAATTACTCCTAAAGAGGTATGGAGAGGTAAAAAGCCAACTCTTTCTCATTTAAGAGATTTTGGTTGTGTTGCATATGCTCATATTACTGAAGAAACAAGAGTAAAGTTAGATGATAAAAGTGAGAAGTTTGTGTTTATTGGCTATGATGCAAAGTCTAAGGGTTATAGGCTTTATAATCCTAAAAGCAAGAAGATTGTTGTTAGTCGAGATGTCAAGTTTGATGAAGATGCTTGCTAGAACTGGGAAAATCAAGGGGAAGATTACAACCTTCTTCCAATGTTTGATGCTGATTTTATTCAGACACTAATGAAGTCAACAATTTTGCTATCTCTTGTATATGATCATAAACTAGGATGAGCACATGGCCGGTAATAATGCTAAAATTGTAATGTGAATTAACTGAATGCTAAGAAGGTTCATGTGTGTGACACATCTGAACCTTTGTGAATGATAGTTTAAGCAAAATGAGCAACTAATCATTTCCTTTGGATTTTGTGATATGTTTGTACTATAGGATGGTTTAAGGCGAAAGCTACCTTCCCTTAGGCATGATTTCTTGTTTGTATTGTGTTTTTTCTTATATCACAAACTAAGTGGGGGATTGTTGGAAATTAGTTTGTGATATAAATAGTTAAAGTCAAACTTGTTCTAATAGGTTGCTTCATTTCCAAGAGTTGTGACTTGTAGTGGATAGAAGTGACTGTTCTGAATGGTTGCTTCCTTTCTAAGAGTTATGACTTAGTGAACAAACTTGACTGTTCTGAAGGGTTGCTTTCTTTCCAAAAGTTGTGACTGGTAGTGAACATACATGATTATTATGAAAACTCTATATATACATAAGTTTTAGTCAAGATTAAAAATGTTTTGTTTTTAACAACTTTTACCAACACAATCTCTGCATTCATAATTCTTGAAGAACATTCATACTCTTGCAACTCAAATGTTCTTGTGTTCTTTGTATCCTAGAAGTAATTTGCTTTTAATCTGGATTGCAAGTATAGTAGGGGCAAATAACACTTTAAGGAAAGTATCCAACATGCCTAAAACACTTTAAACTTTGTATTTTGATCTCAAGTTCTCTCAATTCTCTGCCAACACTATTTACTTTCATTGTTCATCTTTTGTTTCGTGGGCTTCCAACCTCCATTCTATTACAAATCCAACCTTAGGACCATGAAATTAACAAAAATCTAATCTTACTTATTGCTTTGAAGCAAGGCTTTCTTTGACCTACTTGAGACCAAAACTAAAATAATACAAACAATCATGTAACACATAATAACACAATTAATATTAACATATAACAAAATAATTAACATAAAATTTTTAAGCGAGATATACTTACATGAAAAATATTCAAAATCTCCTTTCAAACCAAAAATATATATATAGAAACTTCTCAAAAGTCATGATTTTTTTTCTAAATTGTTATATTTCCTTTCAAATAACTCCTCCCATCGTCTCTAATATTTCCTTTGAAATTTTGTCACTTAAAAATTTAAAAATTCAAAAGAGTTGAGATTTTTGGTTTTTAAAGAAAATTTGTCATGACTATCAGTAAACTAGGTTTATTAATCGATTATATGCTTCTTTTTTCAAATTAGCATCCTTCGGTGGACTAAATGTCGGCTAATTTCTCAACCAACCCATCTATTTCTCGATCGACTGATTGATGATAGACTAACACTTGACATCTTCACTTCAGACTTGCCCAAAATCATCCCAACTTCACGCTGATGGTTTCCAACCCCTTAAATCTAGATTTACTTGTTAAATTAAAAAAATCAATAAATGAAAAAGAATTAATTACACAAAATAAGTAAGAAAACATTTATTACTTCTCACTTTATATAATAGTATTTTCAACATAAGAAATAAAGAATTATAAATGAGATACATTTTAGATTGAAAGTCAACGAACTCAACTCAATGCGCAATTGTAAGCAGTTTTTTCTTTACATATTTTATAAAGAGGTTGTTTTTGTGATTCAAACCTAATTTTCTGGTCATAAAAGAATAACCTTATTAGTTGACATTCTTATAAATGCCAAACTATAATACTGTGTATGTTTCAAGGGAATGGAAAGGAATTGAAAGTAATGGAAAGGAAATTAATTAAATTTCCCTTGTATGGTTAATTGATTAATAAAAGAAAGGAAAGTAAAGAGAGGGAAATTAAGCCTCAAAATTTCCCTCTTAATCAAAAAAAAATTTCCGTCCAAAAGTGGATGGAAATGGAGGAAATTAAAAAAATTGACACAATTTTATCAAAAATACCCTTTTAAAATACCTCTTTATAAAAGAATATTTTTCTCCTACCCTATTGTCTTCCACTTTTTTTTTCTCCTGCAGTCTTCCGGCGTTTTTTTCTTCTCCCGCAGCCACCAAGTATGTTCTCAATCTCGATCTTCAATTTACATATTTTTTTAGCTAGCTATTATTGCACTCATGATTGCTGAAGAGAGAAATTGACAAAGAAAACGATTGCCTATTGCCATAGAAGATAATTATTGGACAGAAGATAACCAAACGATTACCGATTGCCATATACATGATTGCACTTCTATTTTTTTTCGATGGGAATGATTGCACTTACATGGTTGCCGTATATTGTACTTACATAGTTGTTATATTTGCATGCTCTTGAAGACTTTGGATGTTCTAACCAAAAATCACATACGTGTTGAAAAATATGGATTTTTACAAACAGTTATATGCATGGGCAGATTTGTCAAATTTATATATTATTACCTAATTTCCATTCTTTTCTATCTATATATCCAAACAATGGAAATTCTATTTCCTCTCACTTATTTTAAGAAACTCTAATCTAAACGAAGGAAATTAAATTTCACTTCTTTTCCTTTCCTTTCATTTCCTCATTTAAATTTACTCTCGTTTCTTTTACATTTTAGATTGTCATACACAGAATAAGTGTGCAACTAAAAAGCATCCGGGCAAAGCAAACACAATAGAGGTGTAATCTTATAGTTAGAAATCAGAAGATAAAATCTCTCTCATCACTTTGTCATTCTCATTCCAAGATTTTTGAAAGCACAAAATTTTATGTAAAATCATAAACCTTAACGTTTTCAAATTTTCGAGAAGTCGGGATTTTGATGTGGCAGTTTTTGTTTTTGTTTTTGAAGCGTGATGCGCTTTGGAGATTTGGGATCTGGTGGCGAGTGGCGTCGCTGGTCGTTAATGAAATTGCGAGTCGTACCTGTCATATTTGGTCTGATTTTCTTTGTTTAAAAACTCAACATGCTTCTGATCTTGTTGCAGTCTTAAGTTGTTTCCGATTTACTTTCTCCATCAGAGACTCCCTATTTCGAGTACCACGGTGAATGCAAGAAGGAATGGGAGTCAAGCATTGTCAGCTATGGAAATAGCTAGCGACATGAGACCCTCGGACAAGAAATCCAATGTAGCTAAGTAGGTTTTTGATTTTGCTTATGATTGCTCATGATGAGTTCTCAATGTCTGCGTTCTGATTGCATTATTTGATGGCATCCTTATCGTTGATGAAATATTATTATCATCTTCAATTATCGAACTAAATGGTAAATTAAAGAGGCGAAGAAATTTATTACGCACTTGGGAAAATGGTTGAAGAAGTGTGAGATTTGTCCTGATGCTTCGACAGTGCCGGATACCTAAACTTGAAGATGTCGTCAAGTGTGTAAGATATGAAACAGCAAATTCATATCGGGAAAACCGATTTTTCATGTCCCAAAATTCACAAGCTTCTAAGGAGCATTTGCCAGCAATCTTATCCTGTGTAAATACAGTACCATGCCTATCCTAGGATTATGCTATGGTAAGGCAAACGAAGAAAAGAAAAATATCACAAGACCTCCATATAAACTGACGCGGGAAGAAAATAAAAATGTTACACATTCAAATCCTAACCTTTTTAATCTCCCTAAAAACCTTTAGTAAGTGCAAAAACCCGGCCTTTCAATGGCAATGGCAACTTGGATACAGCTTCTTGGATTTCCTGAAAAAACACAAGTCCAAGTTAGTAATTGGATACGCTATAAATTGCACAGCGCTATAGGACGAATCCTACACACAATGACATTCTCTAGAACAGCAGATTGCTTATGCAAGTAGTTTATTATCTCAAGTAGCTAGCATAGAAACTCAAGCCCAATAAGGTGATTCTGGCTGCTTTATCCTTTTCCTCTTCACACAGCACCCTAGTTAATTTTAGGTGCTTTCATTTATCTAAAAGTATTCCCATTTCACTTGCAGATGAATCATCAGAAACATACCTCTACAGTATAACGAGCTGAAAAATGAATCAGAAGGATTGCTTTATTCTCAAACTTGTCTGCATATTGAATTATCTGATACATCCACATTTCAGAAATCTCTTCAGCACATGAATGTCAACCTACGTATACAACAAAAGTAAACATCATAGAAAGCCATAGGCAAACCTCCGATAAATGGGTGTGCCCATAATCTCGTGCATGGTCCACTGCAACTAAGTTGTCAATAAAGGTGCTCTGCATGATGAAGGGACAATCAATGAGATGTTAAGCATCCGTGAATATAAATGCCCGTGCCTGGACTGAATGCTTAACTACTCAAAGTTCAAAACTTTCCGAATTCAGTATGATGATTCCTTTTTGTTAGAGTTGGACGCTTGCTGTAAGAATGATCATGTTTGTTCCAATTATCTTCCTTAAGTCCTTTTCCCTATTTCTTCTCAAATGATTGCTTTAGCAATACATGATAACTATCATGTAGGGTTTAATTATGACTTGCAAACCTACTATCTCTACACATATTGTCTGCCATTACAAACACACTAAAAATCAAATCCTATTTGCTTGCAAATTGCAGTTTTTAAGAAATAACTCAAGTCTGATTCATTTTAAGAAACAGCAAAGAAAACCAATGCAAATGTTCATCCTGGCACTTTTATCAAAGAAACGATGAAAGCAAAAGATATCAAAAGCTTAACCTATCAGGATTTCAATAGTAGCTCTCTGTGCTCTGTAAATTCTTTCCTGTTTTTCTTCCCTTTGGTCAAACATTTTCATCTTTTTATTGCCAAAGTTAATATCAGCAGGCTTGAATAGAGAAGCAATTACGTGACACAAAAGAAAGGAGCAAAAATTCTAAAAGATCAAATACACATAAATTGATATCAGCCGATAACCTATTTGAATCTTAAGGATGAAGAGAACAAGGTGAAGAAATAAGCAAGAAGTTGCACCTCCATAACAAGAATCCTTGATCTCAATATATCAATATTGCTCTCATCCACAATGAAATCAGACATCGTGTCACCCGTGAAGGCAATTTCAGGCGCAGTTATAGTATTGGTGATCTGTCAACAATAATTGTGATGCATAGTTTTACAAAATCCAATTAATATGGAATGCAGAGTGTGAAGTGTGAAGTGTTCTTAAAGCTTTACTTCAAAAGAAATGAGATGTTTCATGAAAAATATTTTTTTTCTCAAATCCACTAAGGTAATCTCACCATCCTACTGTTTTCAAAATAATTGCTGCCATGTCACTATACAGACCTATAACCCCACTCCCTCCACCACTTACCCTGAAAATGTTACCTTAGATTGGTTGCAAAACCAATGTAACTTGTACAAAGTAAAAATATGTCACATAGACGTAAAAGATTCCTAAAGGACAAGAAACAGAAGCCCTCTATCTTTAGAAATCACATAATGTGCAAAAAGCCTTCACCAGAAATGAAGTGTAAATAGTTTTGTCAGAAAAACAAATACTTTCTAGACCCTTGAATATACAGTCCTCCCATTTGAAGGGGAGAACTCAAGAAAAGAGAAAAAAATGTCATCAAGAAATACAGGAAAGAAAAGTAATTCTCAGGGCGCAAGCAGAGAAAAGAGAAAAGAAAGATAAACTGCTCCAAATGTCCATAAAGACAGACCTCCACACCTGATAACTTCAAGTTCTTAATCTCATTGCCAGGAAGGCCATGATATTCCTGCTTAAGCTTCAGTTTTATGGAGTAAACAACATATCCCTATAGTAGCAATTAGAAAGTCAGTCATAAACCAGACAAAGTCAAAGCATATTTTAAGGAACATGATTTTTCATAAATTAAAAAAAAAGTTTTGAAACCAAATGGCTGTACCTGGCTTTGTATGGTATGGTAGGTCCTGAATGCTCTCACTTTAAGGTCTTTTCTGAGGTAGAACTCCTCACCTAAACATAAAAGAGAGAGCTGCATGATGCTAAGAAGTAAAAGTTGCTTTGAAGGATATTATTTGGGACAAAGTATAAGTAAAAGTTGCTTCGAAGGATATTATTTGGGACAAAGTATGGGTAAAAGTTGCTTTGAAGGATATTGTTTGGGACAAAGTACGAGTAAAAGTTGCTTCGAAGGATATTATTTGGGACAAAGTATGTCCCCCGACTATGAACACAAGACATTACCAACATCCAGACCAACCAGATTATTGTTAAGCTCTGAGCCATCCAATTTTCTATGCACCTCAAAGAGTTGCTCCACAGTTTCTTTGATGGAAGTTGGAACAATAATTGTTGGTGGCTTCATACGGTATAAGCCACGTGTCGCAACATACATGGGAAGTCCTCCCTGAAAATCATTCAACTTTTTCCTTTATACAGCAACACTGGCAGCAATAAACAGAATAACAATAACAGACGATTATGCAACCACCAAAATATACAGAAAAATAAAACATCATCTTCAACACCCAGTCGAAGTCCCACTAAGGCACGGGGTCAGTTGAATTTGCTCTTTTGTTTTTAAAAAATAAAACAAAAGAGCAAATTTCACTGACAACTTGATTGATTTCAATTATCCAGTTTTAACATGCTGGAATTGCACGACACTCTGCAAAGAAAGATACTTGAGTAGGAACCTCGTGAAACGGAACAATACAGCAAACAATGGGCTTCCTAAGTGTCCAACATGACTGTCTTAAGCACTTGTATCGGAGTCCAAGTAACACATGCATATCTGTAACTAAAGTGAAGATTCTTTAGAAAGTTACTTCACCTTAGAGAGTATAAGCTGAAGAGAAAGTAGAAGGAAACATATCTCCCTTTCTTCTATCTTCCTTTTTCCTTTTTTGTTTTATAGTTGCAAATGCAGTAGTGCCAGAAAACTTAGCAGGTATGCAGTTTTCCGAGCACTTTGTTAACAACCGATACATTTTCAGGACCTTTTATTTCAATCTATAATCATCGATTAGTTCATTATAAAAGTCTAACGAACGCATCGAAAGCATTTCGCATTTTGTAAAATCCAATGAATTTATAAGAAAACAGGATTAAAGTTCAATGAACTGTAAAACGATCCTCCGAGGCAAATCTCCATCTCTCTGTTAAAAACTCCCATATTTCCCAAGTAATATTGCTCCAATAAAACCACAATCTCACCGATTCATACCAAAAACAGTAAAGGATATAAAGCTCAAGTTTTGTGCATAGCTAATTAATTGAAGTAACAAGAACGAATCAGAGAGAAACAAAGCTAGGAAAAGGGAAGGAAAGAGTAACTGACAATGTGATCCATATGAGCGTGTGAGATGAAGACGAAGTCTTGAGAGAGAGCGCGTTGTGGGCATCGACCAATATCGAAAGCCAAGTTGAGAGACGGGAAAATGACGCAAGTTTCGTGCCCTCCTATCGACAATCCCTCTACAGGGTATCCCTCAATTGTCAAAATCTCCTTCTCTTCTCTTTTCGCTGTCGCTTCCATTGAAACTAAGCACAACTACGGATGAGGGATGAGGAACGAATCCACGATGAGGCCTCTGGTCAGAAAAGTTCGAGTTTGTTACTAATACAAGTACTTGTTAACTTCAACGTTGATTGTTATGGAGGTGGCCAGGCCCATTACACACAAATTTTACTAAATTAAATATTTAAACTAATTAGCAACTATTAATTTCTGTAATTTTAATTATAGTTCCTTGTTTGTATTTAAAAAAATGAGAAATATAGTATGTGGATGTCCAAAACCTTTACGCATAAAGAAGCAAGCAACAAGTATGGAAGGTCAAAGCCTGAGCCTGAGCCTGATTGAAACTCAAAATTTTTAAAAGAAAAGAAACTCAATTTTAATATAAAATTCGATTAACTTGAACCGAATTTATTGACTTGGAGTTGGATCAAGCCCTACTAAATTTGGGCTTAATTTTCAATACTTCTCTAGGATTAGAAGTATTTTAAAGATAAAAACTAACACTTTATATTTTATAGTTTTTAATATTTAATGTGATATGATAATAAAATGATACGTACTACTAATCACATGTTACGTATGTTTATGACGAAATAATTGGAGGGTCAATAAAAATTATATTTTAAAATATTTAAAGTTTTTAAAGATTTGGCTAGTATTACAAAATTAAATTAAATTATAATTTTTGTAATTTACTCTTAAAATAAATTAAAAATAAAATAAGAAAAATCTTGGAAGTTTTCATGTTTTTAGAATATTTCATGTTTTTCATTGAATCTTTTGTATTTTTTTGTAATTTTTAAAATTAGTCATTCATTGATTTCTTTAAGTTTTCTTAGATAATAACTTGTTTTTCAACCGAAGCCATGTCGCTAACAACAACCAATTTTTAGTATGAAGCCATCGAATCATTATAAATTGGAATACATGATAAAAACCCTGAATTTCCAAATTATACTATCAAAAATTCTTAAAATCCTTCAAAACTGTAAATTTGATACATTTTAAAACTTAATCCAGTTCTGTTGTTTTGTTACATGAATCATTAAACACTACGTATGTAAGTAACATTTGCACTCAACTATATATATCTGCATCTTGATCATACTCCATGTAGAATTTCAGTCTCTTTCCGTGTCTGCATGTTCATTAGCCAATTTACGTACGAATTTTGAATTATGAACCTAACCTTAATTCATTTGCCCTGTCAACACATTTGCGTTAGTGGTTCTAGATAAAGGTTGGCGATTGTACAAAATTTTTCCTTCTTTTTATTACCAATTGAAGAGAAATATAATTAGTCAATTATGTGTATGTAGAACTTAGTTTAGTGCTCTACTATGAGATTCTTTCTTTTCTTTAATGATCAAGAAAATGGATACAGTGTTTTCAAGAAGAGACTGCCTAAAATCTATAACTGACTTTCAACGTAACTATTTATTGCTAAATTTAAACAATTGATATATCAAATAGTTCCCTTTCTCTCTATTTAATTAAACTTCATTTTGTCATAGTATAACTTTTACTTCTACTTTAGTTTTTGTTTATGCTAAGATACCATTTTTCTTGAATCAATTAAATAGAAAAGGACTTGTATTTCTATATGGGACCTTACTCCCTTCTCTACCAATTGCATAATTGTAGATTGAGTACCATTTATCTCCTGGTGACGGCTTTAATCATTTCATTTTTGTCCAACAAAACACAATCTTTGGTCCTTTTATTGAGAGAGAAATAGAGTGATTTCTCTTGTAGTTTAATGCATAATGAACATTATTATAAACTTTAAATATCATGAATTTCTAAATAATACTCTTTTCTGTAATGCAAATATTTTTTGAGAAATTAAAGAATTTTATTGAAATTCCTAAATTGGGATGAAATTAAAATAAAGTCTAGCATCTAGACAGCTTAAGGATAAATTGTCTTTATTAATTCGGCCCATCATCTACTAAAAAGCTAAGAGAAGATACAAGATTCTACATAAATCATTGTAAGCAAGACAGACAATTTATAATCACCCCTTTGAGTTTTATAACGGTAAGGTATTGGAAAGAAATGGGGACTACAAATATATTAGGAGAAAGATCGAAAAGAAAAAGGATTCGAAAAGAAAAAGGATATGAGGATCAATGAACTTAACAAGCTAGAGTTAAAAGGGTAATTAAAGGACAAAGCATATCGAATGACATTAATGTTTTACGCAACTTTTTCATGAGTCGATTAGATGCTTAAGAGAGTTAAGATTGTACCATGATAAAGGCATGTTCAACCACATACGTGAATTTAACTACCATAATATTTAAGTTTAACGATCATATTTTGAAGATCCTGTAACAAATGGTGAACAACTTGATTATGATGTTGGCATTAAAGATGGAATTAATACCTTTGAGAATATGAAAGTTAATAAAAAAAAGTTGTTCCAAGTTAAGGTAGAATAAGATGAGGTAGATGTAACACGTAGCACAGACCCTATTACTTACCCAGGATCATACATGAAAGGGTAAAAACGAAGGAAATGCGAAATACTTAATTTCGGTTCCATTCTAACTTCCAAAGCGATTTTTGCTACCAAAGCGAGCTCCGATCCTCCCAGGACAGTTGAGAAAGTTGTTCATCGACACTCGGTTTAGGCCTTTCTGCAATTTCCTTAATACGCAAGCTCTCTTACGGGTCAAAAAACTGTATGCTTACGATTGATATGAGTAACTACAGGAGACCTTAACCTTTATATAGCTTCCATATCGGGCTTCCCCATCACAAGGCCGATATGGATCAGGTCCACACTAAAAAGGATCTATTTTCTACCTAAACTTCAACCCATTAATCTAGAACATTTAGTAGGTCACTTTATTATCCTTATCTGGATCGAATTATGTAACTTAAACGATAATATATTGAAAACCAAAATTACAATTAATAGTTGTCTACTTAATAGGAGAAAGACAAAAAATACACTTAAGAGCAAAAATGTCTAACAATCTCTCCCTTTGACTATTATTAATTGCAGTTTTTGCCAAGTTTAAAACAGTTAAAAAATTCGGTTAAGTTATGCTATTGTATTGGTACCAAATTTTAAAAAATTAAAATACTCGATCCAAAGGTAATAGAAGTCCAACATTCCACCCTGCAAGGCTTTCGATATCGAAAAATATCAAACACATGTGTCATGTGTGACACAAGTCTAATATAATCAGAAAGATCTAATACCTCACTAACATGAATGGGAAAATGGAGTCTGACAAACTAAGATGATACCTGTATGATCTAAAATGTGTCATCTTCGTCTGTAAGTCTCGATTTCTCTAACTTTATGCTAAATTGTATGTGCTAAACTACAACAGAGAAATCCTGTTTTCCCTCACCGAATGCTAAACAACATTAGAGAAAACTTGGTTTCTCTCGCCAAATGCTAAACTGCATTAGAGAAAACCTTTATGTTCTCCAACTGAATGCTAAACTGCATTAGAGAACCTTTATGGGATTAAAACCTTATATCCCTCTATGTCATATGAAACTTCAAGGATATCCATATAAACTATACGTGTTTAATGACATAGATTCAAGGTCAATCTTTATAAATGCCCAATGACCTTTAAAATGCTTAAGATCAACATAAATCTTAAGGCTTCCGTATGTATTATGACTGTATACAAAAGCAATTACTACTAAGGATAAAAGAAAATGATCATCTTTATTAATAAATAACCATAATGTCATAATACATCAAAATATAAAAAATATTTAGGAGAAAATACAGTGATCCCTAGCTATTGCTATCTAAGGACTTCAACACGCCCATACTAGATACATGTCTAACAAACACTAATGAGCGAAGTCCTTTAGTCAAAGGATCAAATAACATCTCCTCAGTCCTGATGTGCTCTATTTCAATGTCACCCTTTTTAATCAACTCCTTTATGGTCAAATATTTAATCTCCAAATGCTTAGATCCTATGATATTCTTGTTGTTGTTACTGAACAAACCTACAGTAAGATTATCACAATACAACCGAATGGGTCTAACTATTGAATTCACCACAAACAACTCAGAAATCAAATTTCTGAATCAAACCGCTTTTGTAACAGTTCTATATCATACAACAAACTCTGCATGCATGGTCAAGGAAGTTACCAGTGTTTGCTTGACACTATTCCATGATACTGCACTATCTGCCAACATAAAAATGTATCCTAATGTGGATTTACGATCATCCGGACACATAGCAAAATTAGAGTCCGTATACCTTATGAGGTTCAAATCGTTGACTTTTTCTGTATGTCAACATATAATCCTTAGTATCCTTTAGATATCTCAACACTTGTTTGACTGCATTCCAATGGCCCATACCTGAGTTTGCTAGATATCGACCCAACAGTCCGACAATAAATGTAATGTCAGGTCTAGTGTATACCTGAGCATACATCAGGCTACCAATTGCACTAGAGTACGGGACATTCCTCATTGCCTCTCTCTCAACTTCATT
>JANIJF010000006.1:62460428-62474292 GCA_024520955.1 Erythroxylum bequaertii
CTCTAAGTAATGAAATTATTACTTTGGTGAAGATTCAAACGGCAATTTCTCAACAAATGCAACTTGGTGTTTTCGGTGTTGGACAAAACTGAATGGAGAACAACACAAGCTACAAATTTGGTTTTGTTTCACCTACGTGGCTATTGTGCATATCTCACATCTGTCGCTTATCACCACACACACACAAGCCGTTTGTCTTATGCATAATTTGCCATGTGTTATTATGCATGTAAGCCATTTGTCACATCTTTAAGCTGCCATATTATTGGTCCATTATTCAATATTTTTCCTTAATAAAAAAAGTTACACCAAAATTCTGAAATAATGTCAATAGCCTCCGAATAAATTTTCCATAATTTATTCGCATTTTATAAATCCATTTTACTCGGAATATGTAAATGAAACATGTACAATTTATTTGTATGTGTCAAAATTACATATGCACTTATCAGCGAAAACTCAATTATGAAAAGCATAAAGTGCGCCGACATTCCTCAATTTCCTAACCCCTAACTTGGGGTCTTATATTTCATCTCCTCATCCATAGATTTCTTCCACTTCATGCTCTCTGAACTCTTGACAACTTCTTTGTAAGTAGATGGAATATCATCTTTAATAACGGGAAGTGCATATGCCACAATATCAGTAAACCGAGCAGGCTTTCGAATTTCCCTTTTTGATCTTCTGATTGTAATAGAATCTTGTTGCTGTGGTGGTTTTGGGGTAGATTCCTCCTCTTCATTAGCCTTGTCCTCATCATCAAAATCAATTGTAAGACTAGTGTCTGTAATATCAAACCTTACTAGAACAACTGGGGTCTTCAATAACTTCACTTGCTTTGAACTACTCATGGTCTTGATCGCTTCAATTTGCCCTTCATGCTTGTTTTGATTAACCATAACGGTTTTATCAAAAGTCACATTCTGCTTACAACAGTTTTCTTCTCTTCTGGACACCAAAGTCGATACCCCTTTATGTCAGTGCTAAAGCCCATAAATAGAGCTCTCTTTGCTCTTGGATCCAACTTGCTTTCCTTGACATGATAGTAAGCAGGACAACCAAATATGTGTAAATACTTATAATCAGTACAAGGTTTATCAGACAATACCTCCATGGGTGTTTTGTCCTTGTTCGCAGTAATAGCCAACTGATTAATAAGATGGCTTGCATAAGTAATTGCCTCAGCCCAAAACGCCTTGCCTAAACCAGCATTAGACAACATACACCGAACTTTCTCAAGCAAAATATGGTTCATGCGCGCTCTGCCACACCATTCTATTGTGGTGTCTCTCTAACTGTGAAATGCCTCACAATACCCTCATCTTGATAAACTTCGAGAAAAGGATCAGACTTATATTCACCACCATTATCTGATCTGAGAATCTTGATCTTTCGATCGCTTTGTATTTCAATCATCTTTTTTCACTTTAGGAATATCTTTAAGACTTCATCTTTATGGTTCATGGTGTACACTCATACTCTTCTAAAGAAGTCATCAATAAAATAGACAAAATAAGAGCTACCTTCCCAAGATGCATTCTTGGAAGGTCTCCAAACATCAGTGTGAACATAAACTAGAATGCCTTTAATGTGGTGAATAGTAGTGCCAAATTTCACTCTAGTTTGCTTACACCAGTACACAGTGTTCACAGAATTTCAATTTACATGCCTTTACACCTTTCAATAAGCCTTGCTTCACCAATCCTTGCAATGCTTTTTCACCAGTATGCCCAAACGCATATGCCATAACCTTGTAGTATCTGAGCTATCTACATCAACAGCTTCAGTGATAGCTGCTCCACCAATAACTATACTCCCCTGCAAGAAATATAATTTATTTCGTCTTGTACCTTTCATCACCACCAGTGCCCCGTACACGACTTTAAAAACTCCACCCTCTATGGTGATCTTGATATGCTTGGATTCCAATGCTCCCAATGAGAAAGATTCTTCTTCATATCCGGTATATATCGAACATTACTCAATTCTCTGACTGTTCCATCATGCATCTTCAAACAGATTTTGCCTATCTCTTATGTTTTGCAGGCATTATTATTTCCTATCAAAACAACTCTACCATCCAGCTCCTAGAAGCTAAAGAACCATTCCCGAATGGGACACATAGGATAGGTGCAACCTGAATCCAAAATCCACTCCTTGGAGTGACCATCAGCAGATGAACTAGCCAGTGCAAAGTCGAAATCATCATCTCCAGATTTTGTAACATTTGCTATAGAACTCACTTTCTTCTTCTCTTTGTTTTTCAATTTGGGGCAGTCTTTCTTCCAATGACCATTTTGGCGACAAAAGACACATTTATCTTTAGCAGGAAACTTCCCTTGTGACTTTGAATGAGATTTTCCCTGCTTCTCATGTTTTCTTTCCTCTGTTCGTCCTCTTACAGTAAGTGCCTCAGTTTGTGAATTATGAGTCTTCTGTTCCTTCTTACGGCACTCATGATTCACCAATGCCACAAAAACCTCATCAAGTTTCATTTCGAATTTTCCATACAACAAAGTAGTTGTCAAATGATCATAATCATCAGGCAGTGAATTTAACAAACATAGTGTCTTATCCTCATCAGGAATTTTCGCATCAAGGTTTGCCAAATCAGCAGGTATTTTATTATAATCTTTTTGGTGTTCGTGCATAGAAATACCTGGACGATACTGAAATTGGAAGAGTTACTTCTTTCAGAAGAGCCAATCTTCTGTGCTCTTGGTCATATATTTTCCTCCAATTTCGTCCATAACTCCTTAGCAGAAGTTTCCTTCATATAAGGGTATTTTAGCTCCTTATTAAGGAATGATTGAATAGAGGCACAAGCATGGAGATTAATTCGCGTCCACTATTTGCCATCCATATCTTCGGGTTTATCTTCCAAAACCATATCCAACTCCTGTCGATACAATACATCCATAATTTCACATTGCCACATACCAAAATTATTAGAGCCATTGAATTTATCAACCTTTAGTCTTGTAGTAGTGATTGGATGTCTATTAGATGTAGGTGTCGATGATGACGATATCGACTCCCTCTTAACGGGCTCGTCTTTATCTCCAGCTATCTACTCGCCACTATTTACAAATACGTACTGTTTGTAATCACTATTCACACAAACTGTAACTTCGACACTATTCATAGGACTGTAGCACCAGCCTTGTTCACGGGACTATAGCACCGGAACTGTTCACAAGAATTGTAGTACAGACACTATTCACCGATACTGTAGCTACAATAGATTTCCACTCCTATAACACCCCCAATCAAAAAAATTGGAGCTCTGAACTACTTGTTGTGCCGAAATGTTAATAAATTTTGAGTGAAAATAAAACAACAATAAGAACGCCAAGATTTTTATACTAGTTCGATAATGCCTACGTCCAGTTTAAAGACGACTGAATACTTCACTAGAATCAATGAGAACATACAATAATATTTATCACTCAATTTTTCAAAAGACCCAAATTAACCCAAGCTCATACACTCCTACTAGGAAGAGAAAACCAAAAAAAAAATACAAATGCTCCTTGCTGTTTTCTCTCTCTCTCCCTCTCGAAATTTTCTGCTCTCTTCTTTCCCTATTTTTCGTTGTTTCTTCTTCTCTTTTATAGAGAAGTCAATAAGTGACGGTCGGCTCTAAAATATAGCTGGCCAACTTGTTGCACCGAAAACCACCGAAAGCCACCATTTTTTACTTTTAGACAATACTCAACATGTATCCCACAAAGACTTGATACTTTACTTCTGCAGGTGATGCGATATGGGATGAAGAAGCCTCTGATTATCTAGAAACGACTTTGTAATAAATTTATGTTTCAATCTAGGAAATTGCTTTAGTGAGGAAGTTACCTAGAAAAGTAGCACGTTAAGCAAAAAAATCAAAAAAGCATAAGGCATAAAAAAAAGAAACAGAACAAGCATCATTTTGTAAAAACTGACGAAGACCTGACACAGGCCTCTCCCACACAAGCCACCAATTTAAAGAAGAAGAACCCAATTTTGCTAAGAAGTCAACACACTGATTCCCCTCCCTGAATGTATGACTAATACAGCAAACCCAAGCCCTCCGCAAAAGACACATGATGTCCTCAATAATAACCAAGTAAGGATGGGAGTGCGTACAATTTCCAGAGCCTAGTTTAATAGCATCAAGAGAGTTTGATTCCACAAAATCCTTCCTAAAGCCGCGATCCCATGCTAAAGAGATTCCATGAAATATGGCTTGAAGCTTAGCCAACATATTAGTTGCTAGACCAAGATAGCCTGAAAAACCGACAATCCACCGCCCAAACTCATCCCTCAATAAACCACCAAAACCTGCATTACCTGGATTTCCTAAGGAACTACCATCCATATTAAGCTTAACAGAATCAGGATGAGGGACCTTCCAAGAGACCCATTGACTTTGTTTCTCGATATGATTAACATTACCCATACAAGCACAAATACATTCATCAACAAGCTTCAAATACCAGCATTGTTGGTGAAATAAGGGCATAATCTCATGATAAAGAAGCTCCTTAATTCTAGCGCAGCAGATAATCCAAGCTTCAACAATGAATTTGGTAACATTTTCAAAAGGACAAGTGGTGTCAAGCACATGTTAAACAAGCCAATCATCAATATCAAGATGGAAAAAAGAGGCATTCAGGGTACCCAAAGTAGCATTGCAGACCTGCTTCGCCCATAAGCAATCACGTAAGGCATGAATATTGCTCCCTTACCACAACGAGGACAAAAAGGAGAGGTGGCCATGCCATATTCATACCACAGTAGGTTCGTTGGAAGGCTCTACTAATGGATCTACCAAATGAAAAAAACGGAACTTTTAAGGAATATTCAGTTTCTAAATGCGCAACCAATGCTTGTTAGGATCAGGAGCACAAGGTAGGCGAGTAATAAACTCACAACCAGACTTTACTGAATAAATCCCCGAGGCATTTTCACCCCAAATCAAAGAATCACCAATCATCCTTGTGCGCGAGATAGGAACGGCAAGAATGTTATTCTGCAGATCCTAAGCCATTGACGTGTTGATAAGGGAGAGATTCCGCTGGCCATGTAAATCCAACATGTCCTTAACCAAAAGTTGGTTACCACGAGGATCAATTCTAGGGACTTATTTGTACAAAAGAATGTCACCTACCCAACGATCATGCCACAAGGAAATATTCTCACTATTTTCCACTCTCGATGAAAAACCATCCATCAGGAAAGGGATAACGCGTTTAATTGCTTTCCAGCTAGGGGTAATAACAGAAGAAGTGGCACTAGTAAAAATATTTGAATTCTGCAAGTACTTATCACGAAGGATAATGGCACAAAGATTATCATTTGCTTGCAAAATAGACCAAATCAGCTTGCCCAACATAGCAATGTTGCTATCATGTGCCATCCATAAACCCAAACCACCCATAGTTTTAAGACTACAAACTGACTCCCATTTTAACAAATGGATGCCTTTTCCATCCTTGGATTTCCACAGAAAATTACGGCACAACTTATCCATAATATCACAAACACTAGTAGGAAACCAGCAAGTCAACATGGTATACAAAGGGATAGTAGATAAGGTAGACTGTACCAGCGTTAACCGTCCAGCTTTATTTAAAAAATTTTGCCTTCCAGCCCTGTAGTCGAGCTTGAATCTTATCTAATACAGTCGTGAATTCACTTTTCTTATTGATGCCATTAAGAGGAACGCCTAGATAGTTTCTCAAGTCCACTGTAAAGCGAAAGTGAAACTGGCGTCTCAAAGCTTCCTTGTGACGACGGGGAGCACGAGGGGAAATAAAAGTTTTAGACTTCTGCTCATTAATTTTCATACCCGAACAGGCACGAAATTGCTGTAAGGTGTTTAATAGAGTCTGGCACCCTCTGATAGAAGCATGGGAAAATAAGAGAACATCATCTACAAACAAAAGGTAAGAAACAGGAGGTTCAATGCCTGAAACCTTGATAGGTTTCCAAAACTTAGAGTTAACTCCACTAGAAATGAGCAGGGAAAGCTTCTCCATACAAAGAATATACAAAGAATAAACAAGTAAGGTGAAAGTGGGTCTCCTTGCTATAAACCGCATGTAGGCCCAGGAACCATTCCAAAGTATAGAGAGTCGTGAACTAATAACACATGACATAATAAGAGAGACAATAAGTGAAAGAAAACTGAAATCCACCGACGTCTGATTCAAGAATCTCCAATCCACTCTATCATATAAGCTTTAGTCAAGTCAATCTTCATAGCGAGATAACCCTCCCTCTTCTCAAATTTTCGGATAGTATGAACTACCTCCTTTACTAGAATAATATGTTCCGAAGCAATTTTTCCTAGAATGAAATCTCCTTGCATAGAAAGAATAAGACTATCTAGAAGGGGCCGAAGACATTGAACAAGGACCTTCGTAACGATCTTATAACTTACATTACATTAGTAACTTATATTTGAGTTACCGGAAAAGCTTCAACAATAAATCAAGAAGAAAGTTTCCAATGATGAGGCTAGTTATACTCCTATTCACCTTGGCCATGTTACTCCTCGTTTTCCACTGCAAGGGGTGTACAGAAGAAGAAAGGGAAGCCTTGCTGCGCTCCATAAACAACCCACAAGTATCCGCCGAAAAATATTATTTCAAATTTAAAGTGATTTTTCTTTTGAATTAACACTTATTATATTTTAATATTATTTCTCCGCAAATAGTATATAGTTAAACAACCACATAGAAAAAGAGGAAACAACATAGAGATATCACATTTAGTATTAACTTTTATTAATTAGTTTATCAATTAAATAGCCGTAAATTAATCAAATTTTATAAACTAAAATATTCATTGATAAATTAAAAACGAAACATTGTACCAATAATTTTAAACAAAAATCGAACTGATCGGTTCGATTGGAATAAATAAAAACTAACCTAATTTTTAATCTAATTTGTATTTATAAATTATTGATGCAATTCCGCAAGTTCACGGGTCTCAAATAGTATAATATAATATCGTCCCACAGGTAGTAATTGTGTAAGTACCAGGCTTGGATCACTCAATTAATTGGACTAAGCAATTGTGTAAAAATGGTGAATTTAAAATAAGAAATTTAACTATCAAAAATAATAAAACCAAAGCTAAACAAAAATGTGAATATCTCTAGGGGTTTCTCCGAATGGAATGTGGTAAGCTTCAAGGATGTTGTATGGAATGTCACTCAGCTCACACTCACGATTTTACTCATTTTCTGCGCCGCCAATCTAATTTTTCTCCATAATCAAATGTCTCCCTGTACCATCGATTAATGCTCCTTTTTCTACCATTGTTTTGCCTTAGACAGTTGTGGTCCTTTACAACTAAAATCAATTGCATTTCCTACGAATTAAACATGAACAATTATAAATGAAAATTCAGGTAAACTAAACAATTTAGCAAGAAAAGTATGTATAAAATCCAATGATTGTATGCAAAAACTACAAGAAAATGCCACTGATTTCAATAATAAAAATGCCTACATCAACTATATATAAAAAAACTGATCAAATTATAAATTGACCAATTTATCGATTTTCTTAAAAAAAAGGTTAAATTAGTCAACCAAGCATGTGGATCCCATTGTTGTTCTAGAAATTTGAGATTTTCAACCAATCTTTTAATTTTTAATAAATTTTTGCTTTTCAATTGATTCATACAATCTAATTAATAATTTTTTTAATTCATATTCTTTACTTATATCTATATATTTTAATTAAAATTTTTGCCTTAAGTTATTATTATTAAAAAATAAATTACTATTTTTGACGTTAAAAATTGCTAAATTTATTTAATCTCATTAATAAATTATATTTGTCAAGTTCTTTAATTATCTCTTTATACTTTAATTAATTTTTTTAACTTATGATTGATACAAACTAATTATTATCATAAATTTGTTTAATATTGAATTATGGGTATAGATAATTGATTTTACTTAAGATAATTTACAAATGTGTTAAACAAATTATAAAGAAATAGTTTATTTCCGAGTAGGACAAAAGGGCCAATGATGCAAACGAGCATACTGATGGCTCTTTGGCATTGCAGATCGTTAACAGCTTTTGGTTACACACAACATTGGCATGGATTATATGTTTTCTAATTGGGGCGGCAGCGACTGGAATAGTTGAAAGCATACGAAATAAGTCATAGTGCATTAAAACTGAGAACAGCAATACCTGCACTAAGTTACACTTGATGGAGTTGTATCTGTACGTAGAATATTGTAATATGTAGTGTAAAAATGCAATAAGAATCACACAAGGCTGCATAAATTTCACAAACAAAACATGCAGTATAATCTGAAGTTAGTGTAATGAAATGCAGTGAAAATATTAGGATAATTGTAAAATCTTGTCTAGCCTGGCTACAGTTGATCCTGACCGAACAAAAAATGTACTCTCCACTCCCCTGCAACTATTCTGGAGATGATTATGTCATCGAAGCTTTTATCTTCAACCAGTGTTGGCAGTATACATATACATGTTACTTTCCTTTATCTTTCAATCAGTAGTAGTAATTAAGCTTAGGTAATACAATAGATATTTCAAAATCAAAGATAAGAGGATACTTTGGTTTGTTCACTTGATTAAAAACAAGTGAATGAAAGTTACACTTACTGCAGAAAATAAGGAAACAGTTACAACTGGAACCGACAGTTCAGCCACTTGTCTATTGTACCGTAGAACTTTCTCCTCCAATTTCTACTCAAGAAAACAGGTAACACCACACTCCAAAATCCGAGAGAAAATGCCATGAACACAAAAGAATAGAACACTATAGGTTTGTCCATGAATCTGTCTTCCTCCGTTTGATTTTCTTCTGTCTCATCACTTGGATTAACATGGTTGTCATGACCCAGGCATTTCCTCTCCAATGGTGGGCCACAAAGTTTTGAATTGTGTATATAATAAATTTTAACAACCAGATATAAAATGATGTATATAATATTATATAATTTGTAAAAAATAAAAAGAAGATTCAAAGTTTTAAATAAAAAAATATTTTTGAAAAAATTATATTCTTCAACTCTATCCGCATGTAATAAATATATTTTCGACTTGATCATCGTATTATTAATAAACTTGCATGGAAGGAATTAAGCATGCCACTTCGTTCCGATTCTATTTTGCTCCTCTCAGTTCAAACCTGCGAAAAGTTCAACGGTGTTAGATAAAATCGACAAAGCATTTCGCAGTTGGAATGCTGAACGCTGTTGTCTTCTTTCATTCCCCCTTTTAATACGTTCTCAAAAGTCCTTTCCAGTAGTGAGTTTTTTTGAAAAGCTAACTTCTGCACTGCATTCTTGAACACGCGCGTCTTTGGTGTTACTGTGGAAAGCCAATTTGTGGCAAGATTGCACAACTTTAGCCCACGAGGAATTGAGAGTTTACTTTTCAAGTCTAGATCTTCTGTCCAGTTTTACTCTGTCTTATTCTGTCTCATGGAATCTCATACATTTGTTTTGCAGGTTTCACGTAGGTCCTATACAAAACTCACATAAATAAATGGCTGAGATTTATTGGACACAATAAAATATCATAATATTAAACAGAGATCTTAACTCTTACTTTTCCACGTGAAGCCTGTTCATCCAAGAAGAGACTCATAGTCAACATTTTGATCCGAGTCTTGTATTCATATCTAAATCAATCGTAAACACTACAAGAAAAATGTGAATTAACGACGGAAATTTAGCGACGGAAAAAATACCGTTAGAAATTAGTATAGTTTCGTCGCTAAAATGATTAATTTAGCGACGGTACTAATAATCGTCGCTAAATTTGGAGGGAATTCGTCGCTGTAAAAATTGCGATGGAAAAATAGAACCGTCGGTAATAACTACAAGTTAGCGACAAACAATTACCGACGGAAAAAATACCGTCGCTAAATTTGGAGAGAAATTTTCGTTCCGTCGATAAAAAGGCGGGAATTATTGGCGGAATAAAAAAATTTTGAATTTACCTACGGAAATTTCCGTCGGTAAAAAGGCGGGAATTATTGGCGGAATAAAAAAATTTTGAATTTACCTACGGAAATTTCCATCGGTAAATTATTTTTAAATATCAGCTCACCTGACATCTCCCCCTACGTTTTCTTCTTCCTTCTTCCTTCTTCTTGTGTCTCTTTTTTCAGTTTTTTTCTCTCCGGTTTCTCTATTGTGGACTTCTTTTCTACTCGTCGAAGTTGTCTTCTTTGGCCATTGTCTTCGTATCCTTTGGTGGAGGTATTTTTACAACTACTGTCATGTGTTTTTTTGTATATTGGATGAAAGTTAATTTAGGTATTTAATTACTTTCGTTTATTTGTGTATTTTGTGATTGGAAAATAACTTTAAGTTATAAATGGTAGTGATAAATTTCTGATTCTAGCAGGGCGAGGTCGGGTGTGGTTCGCAAAGATTTTGTCTTGGACTCGAACAATTTCTCTGACTAAGTTCAAGGAGTTAGCCACGAGACATAGTTTATTACCGAAGCAAAGCTTAGATGGACCCATAAACACTAGCCAAACTTCCCTTGTCTCGATGAATATCTTGCCTAAGAAATAGAAGGTAACCAGAGAAATTGAACAATTTATAGGTAAAATTTAAAAAATAATTTTTAGCAAATTTACCAACGGAAAAAAATTCCGTTGGTAATTACCGACGGAAAAAAAATTTCAGTTGGTATTTACCGACGGAATAAAAATTCCGTTGGTAATTTTCTGACAGAAATTTACCGACCGAACGAAATAACCATCGGTAAATTTACCGACGATATGCATAATTTTACCGACGGTATGCATAATTTCCGTCGGTAAATTTACCGACAACCATATTTCCGACGTTTTTTTCCGTCAGTAAAATCCGTCGCTAAATAAGCTTACCGACAGAATTTGTACACATTCCGTCGGTAATTTCCGTTGCTAACCTCTATTTTTCTTGTAGTGGAGTAAGCAGGTTCATCTAATGTTCAATATTATCATCCACCTCTTTCCTTTGACATTTTTAAGTATCATTTTTTAATGTTGATGAAGTGTAATTATGTTTTTGTATGGCTTTAATGAGCCAACTAACAATGTTGAAGGGTTCTTGGAAATTTCATTTGATACAAATTACGGGTGTACGTCAGGAAGCTTCCTCTGTACCATTCAGGGTGACGGCTTTATCCAATTGCCAATGTATTTTGTTGCCCTCAGGTAGAGCCAGAAAGTTTTGAGATTGCCTTTTCATTTGTTGAGATTAATGAGCAAGTTTCCAGGTTTACATTTTGATCTTGGCAAGAAAGCCAGAGGTTGTGCATTCTGCTCTTTGCCTCTCGTATACTCTCTTCTTACGTTGTTGCTTTTCTTCATATAATCTTTTCTCTTTTAATTATAGATCTGCTCTACAAAGACTATGCTAGTCGACCACCACCAACTTATTTTCGCTACCAGTACGTCAAGTGGAACTTTGATCTATCATGCGAATGTAAGTTAAATCCTCTTTATCATTGATGATACGTGTAAGATTGGCATTTGGATATAAAAAGGTATTATAGATATCTGTAGATTTATCAACAAAAAGCATATGTAAATTGAAAGAGAGTTGCTACATTTAGTTGACATTCAAAGATTCCACATTCTAGCTTTTCTATTGGAACGTTACCGAGTAATTTAAGAATGTCGATTCTTTAGTGCTGATCTTTTCCTTCGTATTTCGTACTTGACCCAAAACACGAAAATATCGGGCGCTGCATAGATTTGAAATAATGGTGTGAACGTCTTCTGCAGACTTAGCAGTGGATTTGAATGAATTGCATTTTTGTTTTCACTGCTTTTACAGCTCCAGAGATTTTTCCAGGACTCACAACACTCTTCAGATTCACAATTCCTGATTCTGCCAAGGTGAGAGAATTTCTAGTAGACTAGTAAGCGATGGCCTTGAAATGTACTCCACTGTCCACTCGCAATGCATCAGATTATGATTGTAAAACACCAAATTACTTATTCTGTAATTGCAAGAACAGGTGGAACTGCGATTCCTGCAAGAAAATTCTGGGATTACGGCAGGAGTTGGGGTGAAGGCACATGAGAAAGGATCTTTTAATGGTACTGTTTATAATCCTGTCGTGAACTTGTCTAGTGAGATTGGAAGCACTTCTTTTTCCGTCAGAACTGGCGTTGCTTTCGACGTATCTACAAGAACATTCGACGATATCAGTGCTGGTTTAAGCTTCAATAGCAACTTCTTTATCACTTCTTTGAACTTGTAAGCAGAACCCAATGAGCATTTGAGGCTACCCTTGAAGGTTTACCTTAACATGACGATTAACAATAAATGCAGGGATGACAAACTTGAAAGTCTAAAGGCTTACTTCTACCACGAGTTCGACCCCCTCACAAGGACTGCCATTGCAGCGGAGATGAAGCAAGTTTTGTCGACAAATGCGACAACTTTGGTTACAATCGGCGGGCAGTGTGCACTGTTCCCGTTTTCTTTGATAAAGGCTCGTATCAACTCAGAGGGCAAAGTTGGTGCATTTATCCAGTTCCAACTATGGCAAAAGCTGCTCTTGGGCATCAGTGGAGAGGTAGATTTCAGAGCCACAAATACGATGTCCAAGCTAGGAATTTCGATTGCGGCCAGCCCCTAGCAAGAGCCTAAAGCAGACAAACAGGGAAACCATTTAGTCACCCAGATTGGAGATTTTACTTCTAAGTATTGATTATAAATAGAAATTAGCGGGAAACGGAAAATGTGAGGCAAAGTAGGAACGGGGCAATTTTCTCTCTGAAATATTTTAGTATTGGTCCAAGGCAGCCTACTTCTACGTCATAAGTCTTCACCGTCATTATCGTCGTAATCGTTATACCATTTAAGTCTTTCAATTATTATGCCTTACCCTTATATAGTCTACTTAAAATTGCTAATTTCCCTGCACTTGCATGTTAGCAAGGGGCTCTCTAGGCTTAAGCGAGGTTGCAGGTTCTAATCGCCCTCATGTATGTAGTTGTTTAAAATTTAGAGTTAGAGTTTTGTCTCCCACAAGAAACCTACCCTGCTTAAGCGAGGATTAGTCTGGATGTGGATGGCTTAAAAATGCCTTCCTATAGTTAAGACCCGCCTAGAACACCTTGTAGGAAACAAAAAAAACCAAAAAAAAATGACGCATTAGGGTCCTAGTGCTAATTGGCATGTGTCATCTTCATCATCCAATCTGAAGTCCCGCAATGAAGCGGAGTCTAGAGAGATTTGATAGTATGCAGCTTTACCCCTACATAGTAGAGAGATTATTTCCGATAGATCTACATGCGAATAAAACAATATAAGAATAATGCAAGTTTGAGAGAGAAAAGGCAAACTAGCACGAAATAAATACATAAAAAGGCAATTTAAACCATAATAATAATAATAATAAGAAAATAAAAATAATACTAGAAATATATGGAACTAAAAATAATAATAAAATTGCAATAAAATAAAATTGCCATAAAAAATATAATGTGCCAACTAAAACAGTAAATAGAAAAGACTTAGGGGAGAAGTCTAATCTATATTAAAAAACGCTAAGGCCCCGTTTGGTTGGTTGTTGTCAGGGAAAGTAATCTTTTCCTAAAATTTAAATTATTACGTTTGTGTCGATTTTTTGGGTAGTTAGGAAAGTAAAAACTTTCCTAATTTAGGGAAAATAATGACACTTTCCTTGAAATCTAAATCCCAACACCCCCTTGGTATTTAGATTACTTTCCTCAGGAATTTAATCTAAAACATACAATAGACAATTTAACCCTTCCTTCTCTCTCAACTCTGAGACTTTAAAATATATAAATTTCAAATAAATTTTGATTTAATAATTAAAAATATATATAATAAATATTA
>JANIJF010000006.1:62509169-62532433 GCA_024520955.1 Erythroxylum bequaertii
ACTATATTCATTCTCATTCCTATTACTATTCTCCTATACAAACCAACCGCCTCCTAAGTATATTTTCTTCCATCAAGATCTCTAGCCATATATGCTTCTATATAACCTTCTAGACTTGGCTCCCTAGTATTAAAACACAAACTCCACTTTGAAGTACCTCACAAGCATCTCAAAATTCATTTTACTACTTCCCATTGATCCTTTCCTAGATTAGATAAGAATCTACTCACTAACCCAACAGTCTGTGTAATATTAACCTTGTACATACCATTGCATACATCAAAGACCCTACTATAGATGAGTATAGAATAGAAAACATACAATCTTTCTTCTTTTCTATTGAGGGACATACATGCTTGCTAAACTTGAAGTAAGGTAACAATGGCAAGCTAATTGGCTTAACATGCTTCATATTGAACCTTTCTAGCACCCGTTCAATATAACTTTCCTGTGACAATTGTAATTTTTGACTCTTCATGTTCCAATTTATCTCCATGCCTAGAACCTATTTTTCATATCCCAAATATTTCATATTAAAAGATTTAGACAAATCCTCCTTCAACTTTTGGATTCTTGTAACATCTTGACTCACAATTAGTATATCATTAACATTTTAGAAGAAGAATGGCAAAGTTATTACCTATGAACTTTTTGAAATACACACACGCATTGGCATAAGTTCACTTGTAACCATAATCAATCATAAAAGGATACTTTTGATACCACTGCCTTGGAGCTTGTTTCAACTTATATAAGCTTTTCTTCAACTTACAGACCAAATTATCCTTTCCTTTAGCTTTGAAAACTTATAGTTGCGCCATGTATATCTCCTCTTCTAAATCTCTATGCAAAAAAGTTTTTTTAACATCTAGTTGTTCAAGCTCAAGATCTAAACAGGTAGTCAATCCAAAATTATTCGAATTAAGGTCATCTTAACCATTAGTGAGAAGATTTCATCAAAATCTATACCCTTATTTTAACTTAACCCTTTCACCACTAGTCTTGCCTTGTGCTTCACTTGTTTGTTACCAACTTTCTTTATCTTGAACACCCATTTATTCTTCAATGCCTTTTTTTTCCTTTTTGGAAGCTTCATAAACTTATATGTATCATTCTTCTTAAATGAATTCATTTCTTCTTTCATACCTGTAAGCCAAAGATCTTTATCTTCACAAGATACAACTTCTTGCACATTCTCAGGCTCCCCTTTTGTAGTAACCATTAGATATTCTACACTCGGATATCTAGTAAAAGGCATTTTCTCTCCTGTCGACCTTTAAATATGTATTTCATCAATTGTTGGATCTGATTGCTTCTCCTGCTCATTATTCTCAACAATTTCATATTCAGAATTGTCTAGAATGGTTCATGTAGCTTGTCATTATCAAGTTGTATCTAATCACCATCAATGTGTGTTTGGTCACAAACTTCATCTCCTTTATATGTAGACTACTCAGTATTAGGAGACATTGGATAAGTGCTAATAATGTCATAAGATACTATATACTAACTTATCTTCTCTCAAAATATTAGCACCTCTTTTGTGCTCCTGAAATACCACATCCTTACTCTTGACCACCTTTTGCCTCTCTAGGTCATAGATTCTAACAAACTGATCATCACCATAGCCAATAAAGATGCAAGGTGTTGACTTTGAGTCAAGCTTCTATCTCTTGACTTTAAGTCAAGCTTCTATCTCTGATACTTTGGTACGTTTCTAAATACCTTATGGCCAAAAACTCTTAGATGATGATATGTGAGATCTCTACCAATCCATGCTTTTTCAAAAATCTTAAAATTCAATGAACTAATAAAGTTTGGTTGATCAAATAGACTACAGTTCAGACTATTTTGCTCTGAAATGTCTTTGGTAGCTTGAACATTCTAAGCATGCAATAAACCTTCTACACAATTGTACGTTCATCTTCTCAGCAACAACATTATGTTGTGGAATACCAGGTTCAGTCTTCTCATATATATTGTCACGCGATGTACAATATTCTTCAAACATATTGGAAGTATGTTGCCCTCTATTGTCTGTTTGTAGGCACTTTAGCTTCCTTTTCTACCATGATATGAATTCAAATACTTAGCTTTTGGCTTTTAACATATATATCTAAGTCTTCCTTGAAACATCATCAATTAATGTTACAAAATATTTGTTATGTCCTAGTGACTCCTCCTTAATAGGGCCACAAACATCTGAATGTACCAACTTTAATAACTATGTCTTCCCTATAGATCTTCTCTTGAATGAGACGATATTCTACTTTCCTGGGAAACAATGATCACAAGGATTAAGGGGTAAAATTTTTTTTGACTGGGATAAGGATTTACCAACCAGTAACTTTATTCCCCTCTCACTCAAGTGCCCTAATCGTTAATGCCACAGATTTGGAGAAGTTTTCTCTTAGGCTCTGTATACTTTTCCATATCACACACCTTCAGGTATGTCTTGTATAATAACACAACCCTCCTCGAAAAATAGTCATTGCTCCCTTAGATAATTTCCACTTTCTATCCTCGAAATTGTGCTTAAATCCTTCTCAATCTAACACTTTTGTCAATAATAGATTTAGTGTTAAATCCAGAGTGTGAGGTATATCTCTCAAGTTTAGCAAACATTTTAACATTTGTTTGAACTCAGATATCACCCATACTAATAATAATAACAATCTTAGCATAACTTTGATTACCCATCTTTATGCCCCCAAAGTCTCAACTCTTCTAGTTTAAGAAGTACTCCACTTTTGGAGCACAATGATATGATGCTCCCGTGTTAATCAACTACTCGAAACCTGAATCACTAATATGAAAATATTCACTTGTTGCATAAACTAGGGACACCTTATTATCTATGCTCGAAGCAATTATAGGTGTACTCTTATTATCTCCATCATTTTAATTGTCTTGCTTTTTTTATCCATCTTCCATTTATAGTAGAACCTCTTTATATGTCCTAACTTATCACACATGTCTTTGTCACTTCTGGACTTCGATCTATTCTTAGACTTGCCACGCCATTTAGGACCTTTGCTCTTGCTTCTTTCGACCATGAAAGTCTGCATGTCGTCAACTTCCATCTCATTTCTTCTAATTTCTTTTGCAAACATACTCTTTTTCATAACATCCAAAGAAAGCACACCTTCAGGAGTTAAATTGTTAATCGTTACCACCAGCGTCTCCTAGCTATCTGGTAGCGAACTCAATAGGAACAAGGCTTGAAACTCATTATCAAAAATGATCTTCATTGTTATAAGCTTATTGATTATATCATGGGAATCACTTAGATGCTTTAACACATATTTCTTAGCTTTCAAATTCAAGTTCACAAGCCTTTTAATCAAAGAGGCCTTGTTATGAGTAGTTTTCCTTTTATAGAGTCCTTCTAGTTTTTTTCACTGCTTAAAAAGATATGATTCTTAAGACACATGATTGAATGTGCTGATATCAATCTATTTTTTAATCGTGCTTAGATTTTCTGCTTTATCTTTTCCCATTATTTATCTGACATCTTCTTAAGTTTTAAAGGAACATCATTCTTCACACCTTTGTCCACTTTAATAGGATCAAAGAGATCCTTGCAATACAGAAAATCCTTTATCATAAGCCTCTAAATATAGTAATTTGTTAACGTCAACTTGACTATAGAGTTGTTTCCACCTTCCATCATGATGGCCCTAATACCACTTATTAGGTGACAAGAAAAAAACAACAGAAACATAACTTTCTAAAATGATAAACATAATAGCAACATCAAAATACTCTAATCAAGTTTAATCTATTACGATCATTATGAGAATTAAAAAACTCAATAAAGAAGCAAACATCGAGATTTACATGAAAAATCTTCCAATGTAGAGGGAAAAACTACAGGCCAAACTGACAAGAAAATCTATTAATCACAAATAAAAATGTACAAAGTTTGATCTCTCGCTCTATAACAATAAGTTGTCTCACAAAGTTCCAGGATTGAAACTAAAGTTGATGTGCAAATTATCAAACTCTCAACCAATCCCAAAATCAATCAAGTAAGGATGAGAATCATAAACTACTTGCTTTCAATCTGTTTTCTTTTCCTTTTAGGTGTTTTTTGGCCTCTCGGTGACGAAACTTTTGTCTTTTCCTATTTTATAGCCTGAATTAATTTTTTTGCATCATACACAACCATGTAAGTGACCTTCTCTCTTCTAATGTCACTTAAATTGCAAATGTCTCTTTCAATGTCACTTATAATGTACACAGTCATGTCTCTCTTAGAAGAACTTCATCCACTCGTTCGTCTTTCATATGAGCTATAAAGGTGTCACCTATCACAAAAAAGTCTCAAAATAAGGGTGGACACTCAATTTTGTTGGAAATTTACATTTGGAGTAAACCCACATAGGAAAGAGACATAAGGATGAAGTGAGTTATATAGAAAGTGAGGACTTATAACCCATTACCTTAAGGTTTTAGGTTAAGATATGATGTATTAATTGTATATGAGCTCATTTGGATCTATTTTAATTTCTCTCTAAGCCCTCAAAACTCTTTATTTGTATCAGAGCCAAGTTGGCGAAGTCTGATGAATAAAGATTCATATATTTGGCTCAGATGAATGGATGATTCATGGAGTGACTTAAATGTCTTTGTATGAGCTATGGGTTAAAGGGAAGCTAGTTTGCTATGGATGGATCCACTTGCGAGGGAGAAATGTTGAAAATTCAAAAGTGGAGTAATTTCACATCAAAAAGAGACATAAAGATGAACTGAGTTATACATAAAGATAGGACTCATAACACATTGCCTTAAGGTTTTGGGTTGAGACATGATGTCCTAATTGTATATGAGCTCAATTGGATCCAATCTAATTTCTTCCTAAGCCCCATCAAAAACCATTCACCTTTCACGTTGGTGAATTTTGTTTTCTTAAATTGGGAGAACAAAAAACAAATTTATGGCTATTACAAGATTTTGTTTTAAAGAAATAAAATCGGAAAAGTTTATTGAAATATCTACCATATTCATTTATCTATTATATATAATCTCTATTTAAAACCCCATCAAGTGATATTCCTTATATATTAGTAAGCCAATAAACAAGTTTAATTAAAAAAATCGTGGGTACAAGTTGATCCTTTAGTTATATTATAAGTAATGTATTAATTATTCAATTAGAACTAACTTGATTGTTGAATTAATGCTATTAGATCTGATATTTTAACTAAGAAGAGGGTTAGGTTTATTTGTCTCTATGGACTATGATGTAATAAGTCATAGTTTCTCTTTCTCTTCGTTTGTAGAACAGTTTTCTTTAGGCTATGGGGTTTCTTTTTTGGTACTAATCAACTATTAAATATCGAATTATTAGTAAGCACTAACCCAAATCTAGTAACGAACTATCAGCTAGGTATACTGGGAAATCAGGATGGGATTCAATCATGCGCGCAACAAAATAACTATAAAAAATTTTTGTTTAATTTTTTGAAAAATAAGTTCACTAAAATTATATAAAATTGTTAACACATAAATCATAATAAAACATGAATCTTAATTTGTACCTTATTCTAAAACTTGATCATTTTCTTGTCGTTTTTCTTGAACTGCTTATGAAATCAACTCATCTCAACCACTATAGCTGCACAAGTGTTTGGCTTCTAACGGTATCTACCGCAGAGAGAGTTAGGCAAAAAGTGTTATCTCTCTTAGAGCCTAAGCTTACTTATAATAAGTTTTGAATATTTTAGTAATTTAATTGAAATTAAATTCTAATTTTAGTTAAACTTTAATGAGAATTATAAATAATTATATTTAAATGCCAATTATACCCAAATAAGATCCAATATCTAACATTGATCCTTATTTATTGAGTATCTCATATTTAATCATAAGCTTCTCAAAATTTACAATCAAGTTTAAATCAATTAAAATATCTTTTCTCTATTCAACCTATTCTTTGTGCGTGACTCATTAGGTTCTTAAATATGTTGGTAATTGATATAAATTTAACACTAAATCATATTTATGATTAGATAAATTAAAAGCATTTACTTTATCTTTAACTATCTAATCAAACAATTTATATCTGTAGATTAAAATTGACGTCTAGCAAGATATCATGACTACTCAAATATTTAGAAATGTCAAATTAGTTTTGATTATACTTTCCATGCATTATTTTTCATAAAATTCAATCATTTCATTATATAATATCCCGATTAGACATAGAGCATGAGAGTAATATCTACTCTATTTGAGTCCAATCATGTTAGTTCTCCATCATTAATAATTGATTTAATTAATGACATTTAAAAACTATTTTTAAAGTATCATTCCATATTAGCCAAAAAATTTCCGAATTAATACTAATAAAGAATAATAGAACTTTCTTCTTAATTAATTTAGGGTAATGAATCATGTACTGATCATTCAACTACTTTCATATAGTTTATGTTATATCCAATGACTATCAACTAAGCTATCTTGACTAGAACATACCATAAATAGTATCAAAGTAAATCAATCACTATATAAGATAACTTTGGAGATCCCAAGTCAAAGGATCATTTATATAATCATTACAATAAGAATTTCCATTCATATATAAGTAATGTTTCAAATGAAATTCTCATATGGAGTCAATCAATGAACTTGTCATCTAACAAGCACCGATACATTTGTTTAAGTATCTTCATACTTTAGTCTATGAGATCGATTACTTTATAAGAAAAAAATAACATGTGCTAATACCTCTCCTCTCATGCGCCAACTTTTGTTCCATGAAATGACCATTAACCAAAAAAAACTTTATGCCTATGTTGCCTTCTCATGCGCCGACCTCCCATTTCATTTTCCTATAAGACCATCAAAGAATACATGTGTCGGCACCATGTATGTGTCCTCCCTCCTCTTTTGCTTTCTGCCGGCGCTCACCCATATATGTTGTCACCTTTCAAACTAAAACCTCCACTAAACCCTTGGCTACTCTCCTATCTCCACGTGTCCAGCCTTATGTCTCCATGCGTTTTTTAACGCATGAGCTGTGCGTTTTTCATCATTTAACAATTAAAATCCTCTCCTAAAACCCCTTGCTCCAGCCCTTCAGCTTGTGCGTGTGCCCTTCGTGAATGTGCTCCCATTTAATTGGTCCACTCAAGCCACGTCGACTCTAGCAACCGGTTCACCCCAACTCACATGCTTCTCCTGTTCCTTCATTTGACAATTTAATTCTCCTTGCTTTTAAATCCTCTTGTGCTCTGCGTGGCTGCGTTGATCCTTTCCACTGCTTGTGTTGCGTGATTTTCTGCTCTCCCTCGATTTATTGCTGCGCCTCCATTTTATGTCCGTCACTTACGTTCTATGTTGCCTGTCCACTGTGCGGTGATCTTACAATCTAATTAGCAGCTGGAGCGCAGATGAAGCCGCAGCCATCAGCTCCACCAGCGTAGCTCCCTCTGCTCAAGCGCCGCACGCTGCTCTCTAGCTTGCTCTCTCTATTGTTTTCTTTGTTGCTCTCCTATCTACTGTTTTATTCTTGTCTCACGCACGCCTCCACTTCTAATTTAATTTTGTTAAAATCCCAGCCCTTGTTGCCTCCTCTTCTTGCGTCACTCCAGCTGTCTATAAGGGACAAATAACATTTAAAACCCTCCATGCTTGGGCCGACTCTCCATTGTGCGGTCCTTTCCCAATTTAAAATCCAACTCTTCACTTAATTGCTTCTCTTGTTCATTTTCTGCTCCTGGGCCTTGAAAACCTCCACACTTGTGCCTTTAGCTGCGTGTTGTCTCTGTGGCATGTTGATTTTTCAATTACTAACAATTTAATTTGGTCTCTTATTTTCCTTTTGCGCTGGCAATTCGCTGCTTCTTTATAGCTTGATTTTGACCATTTAAATTGCTCCTCAATTTCTTATGTCCTTCCTCTCACTTCTTGTTCTGATTTTCTTTGGCTTGTTCCATTTTTCTTGTCTTTTAATTTTTCTTCTTCTTCCATATAGATAAACAAAATTAAATATTCAAAAAATAACTCAAATTTGATGCTTCCGACTCACTTTAATTTTTATGCTCCCAAATTGTACCTAAAAACAAATATGAATTAAAGTAAGTATTTTAATCATTTTTGTATCAATAATCGCTAAGTGTAAATAATTAAAAATATCAACAATTAAGCACATATCATAAAACCACTGTGCTAAACTTATAGCTTAGTGGGGAATAACTAAACAAGATATAAACTTGCGACTGTCTCTAACAGACTTCTAGCATTCACATGTACAAAAATCATATTAAATCACCCACAATCTTTAATTGTTCATATTATAGAGCAATTCAAATATTGTGTGTCTCAGAACAGAATATGATTCACTAATACAGAACAAGACATATAAATATCAAAACAGAATGTTCAAAAATTAGAACTGGATATATTTTTTTCAATCAGAATATAACTTGTATTAGATCAAGATATATCTTGTATAAAATCAAAACTTATTTTGTATCAAAACAGAACTTGTTTATAACAAAACTGAACATGTATCAAAATACAAAACAAGTTAGCCTGCTAATCCTTTTTACAGAAGTGGGTAATGGGACTAGAACATAAGATAACTATGATTGGTATCACATAACAGGAGAGACTTATGTCTCAAAATCAGGGGACACCGTAGTGTCGATAATCAGGGGACACCGTAATGTTAATAATCAGGGGACATCTTAGTGTCAAGTTATAGGAGCAGCTACAGAACTTTCTAGGCATGCCTATTTACCCATGACTAGGACTTGGCATTTTTTAAAACAAAACATGTAACATTTCAGAATTCTCATGTAAAAGATATATTGCCAAACACTATTCCACTTTGCTCAACTTGAACATATTCATTCACATTTGATCAAACTCAACATTCCTTATAAACATAAGCATTTGCCATGATGCACCAATGAATACATTAAGAAATTACATATTACAAGTATTCACACAAGTTCCTAATTCACAAACATTCACAACTAACACATTACTCTTGTTCTTTAAATCACATTAGCATTCATAAGTAAACTTCATTCCTTTAATAACTTATAAGTTCCAAAATTAGATACTTTGTTATCTAATAACACCTTCCTTAATTTATTACTTCAATTAAAAAAAATTCAAATCTTATTCAACCTTTAAATAACTTATTCCACATCAGAATAGCTTCATTTTACACCTTAATTAAGTCTAATTACACCATTATAAAGTACCTTAACCTTATATAGTCCAACAATTGCCCAAAACCAACCTTTTCTTCTTCCTAATTACTTCCCACGACCATGGAAATGAGCTATAAAAATCCCATGATCGTACATTTTGCTTCTAAAACTTGATTCCTTCACTTTCATTCAATACACCATCAACATAGTCCCTTAATTACACTTCAAATTTACCTTATTCATGCTTCCATCCCTTATCAAATCCATGTCCAAAACCAATTCAAAAGTCATTCATTAGGAAACTCACATTCTATAATCCGATGCTTCGGAATACCTAGTTTGTCGCGCAAAGCACCACCCCCAGCCGTCGACTTCTCTCGGATCTCACCTTCCTCCAACTCGATCGGAGCCTTTGGACTGCCGGCAACCACTGTCTTCGTCAAAGGGGGGAAGGATCCCAGCGACAGAGACGGTTCACCCATGGCAAGGGTGAACGTTTGATGTCCAAAAAGGGACCTTGGAAAAGACGGGAATGTCTCTGGTCAAAGGGCAGGAACGGGTAAACGCGAAAGGTAATTAGGGGTAGAATGGTAAAAGCCAAAAAGGAGCGGGAAGAGGTAGTAAGACAGAAGGCATAGCATTCAAAGAAGAGAGAGAATAGCTTAGATCATACTTTTAAGATGGCTTTTGTGTCATTGTAACAGTTGCTACACAAAACTCACAAGTTGACTAAAACAAGTACACAAGTGTTTTCCTTTTCTATATTAGTTACATTGCAGATACTTAATCATCTGAAGTAAATCCAATCCTGGCAACTTTGAGTTAAATACGAGCGAATGAACCCTCCTTGCTATAGGTAC
Source organism: Erythroxylum bequaertii (assembly GCA_024520955.1). Classification (NCBI taxonomy): domain Eukaryota; kingdom Viridiplantae; phylum Streptophyta; class Magnoliopsida; order Malpighiales; family Erythroxylaceae; genus Erythroxylum; species Erythroxylum bequaertii. The sequence continues at coordinate 62,519,200 of JANIJF010000006.1, forward strand.
GTTCAAAGCATCAGAAAAATAAGAGGAAAGGCCAAATATGCAAGGAAGAATATATAGAGACAAAAATAAAAGCTTTTACGAGGAAGATCCTGCAGATTGTAGTCGTAGATATCAAGGACGGGTATAACACAATCTATAACTCGCTGTAAGTGCTCCTTTCCTCCATCAAGCTTGTTTTGCAGATAAAAAGAGATCAACTCTTCCTCTATTGGGATGAAGTGAAACCCAGGTGCCAGATCATCCGTTTTGCTCTGTAGTAGCAACAGAATTAACTCAGACTACATGAACCAGAAACAACTTGAATAACCAATGTCTTAATTATTTAATTATCTAAACGATCGTGGGATGATGACTATAGATAAGGGAAGATTCGCGGGGTAGAGAGGAAGCGAAAGGTGTTGGATTGTTTGAATAGAAAGTTAACACGCAGTGCTAGTGATTTAGCTATTCCAAACTGAAAGAATTGTGGGGTGTATTATTTCACAAACTTTCAGATTTTACCGAAGTCGTTTTTAGCATAATTAAAAATAAAAAATAAAAGTACAAATATAAATCAACACCAAAACTTGATAAGGCAGTTCAGCCCACCTTACTTACGTCGGTGGAGCTCTCATACATCTTAATTCTTTCACTAACGACAATAGTTTTATGCAAGGCTTTAATGAGCCGACACCACTCAACCTTTGACACTATCTCTCGTCCTTACTACCCGTGAAAGAATTTTACACCCAATAGTACGACCGCCTCGTACTAACCTCAACAAAGAATTTTTCTTAACAATCTTTTGAAACAAGAGCAGTGAATAAATCACTCAACTGATTAAACAAACAATTCAACACTAAGAAGACACTTGACAAAAAGACAAGGAATAATTTCCTGCACGATCATGAAACCATGAGCAGCTGAATAATCATACAGGTAACATCACTAGACCTCCAGTTCACGCACACTATTCTTCAGCCCATTATAAGGCCTTTCAAGCATGAAGGTTCAAGCACACAATAATATATCTCTAACTATGCCCCAATTTTATGAACAATGAAAGCCATATGATCTACCCATTTACCAACAATAAAATGCACCAAGACACAGATCATGAGCGACTCACAAGCCAAGTGACTCACGTGTATATTTAGCAGAAACAAGATCACGCACGATACACCAAATAAATATCCAGCAGGAACTTCACTAATTTAACCACGATTCAAGTGTAGGAGCTAGGTCATGCATGCATCAACACACCTTCAACTGTCTCCAATTTTCCTCACACTTGGTAATGTTATACACAAGCCTCCTTCAAAGCAGTAAAAATATTTAGATCAAGTAGCATATTTTTTAGTTCTTCCATTAATCGTGAATACTCACCAGAAAAACCTCACCAAACCACACAAGTATTTTTTGCAAAAACAGACAGCACCTAATAACCCACGTGGCAAGTCAAAAAGTTGGAAAAACTTAGGTAATTTGTGCTAAGAACAGAGTCACACAGCAGTGAATCAAAGACCTGGAAACCTTCACACCCACTTCACATGTAAGTCTCCTAGAAAAAAAAAGTCTCACAAAATCATTACCATGTGTGTTGCAAAAAGGAGAAAAATCCAGTGATCATTGTGATCAAACCAAGACCAGGAAAAATTACCCACGCCATCTTGCCTTATCCAAAATAAACATACACCAATCTTCATTCAATATAGAGTTATATTTGTGCAATAACTCTATCCAGGAATTCAATTCAAGTAAGACTTCTTGATTTATATTTTTAATCATTATCTTGAATATTGAATAATAAAAATGTCAAAATTAAATAATAAGACATATCCTAAACAAAAACGAAGATGGACTTCTAGTAAAATATACTTCTTTTTTACACAATAAATTAGTATTTGGATTAGCTTTTGCTCTTAGTTAAACTCGCGAATATAAACTGTGAATAAAATTCGTTAGTGAAGATACCAAAGATATAAGTGGAAAGATGCTTTATCTTGTATATATGCTTGAACTCTTGTACTGAAGAGTATGATGGTTTCCTTTTAATATTCTTTTTTTTCTTATAAACTTAAAAATAGAAATCAAGAGAGAAAGGTTTTGATAAGAAATTCTAGCAAAGGATATTGTAAACAATTAGTGGAGTTAGTGAGAGATTCTCCGTCATCTTTTTAAGATGTGGACTCTTTTATTACTGGTTTTCATTTCTTTTCTGTAGAATTCTTTTCACTCCTCACGTTCTATCATTCATCTTATTCTTTTTTTAAATCACTATTCTTTCTCCTCTACCATTTCTCACATGCTGCTCCCTTTTTTTCTCTCCCTTTCTTCAGGCTCTTGTTTCAGCTTCAACTTTAGCTCCAGATCTTTCTCTGTATTGCTACCATTTGTCCTTAGTTTCTTATCTCGGTTTGATTCTACTTCTATCGTAGTTTTTAATTTTAATTTTTTTAATTTTTGATTTCTTTTTTTTAAAACAACATATTTGAATGGTATTTGTAACAAAAAATTAAAAATAAAAATATCTTTAGCTGAAATTTGTAATAAAAAATTAAAAACAATTTTTTTGATTTTATCATGTTTTTAAAAATATGTTTGGTTTTATCATCCTATTTTTATTTTAATCATTTAAATATATCAAATTGTATTCTTAAATTAATTAATTCTAATTATGATTAGAAATTAAATATATAAATATTTACATAATTAAAGAAATGTACATGTCAATTTATATAATAAAATTTTATAAAATATAAAAAATTACATTAAATCATTCTAATTAATAAAGATGTCTATCATACCATAATATTTCAAAGTATAATAGTAGTATCACTTACAAAAAAAAACATAAATCAATTAGAGCTAATATAATCATTCCACATTTATCTAGTAGTTTCATCTCACTTCAGAGACATATTTCAAAGTTGTGTTGGAATGGTATTATTTGGGGTGGTATTATACTTTTCTTGAAAACTTACATCTTCATTTACACTTTCCTTAATTTGCTTTTCATTTTAAACATAACTGTCAAATAATTTATTGTTTTGTTTATGCATTCTAATATAATCATATATAATACAATAAACAATGATGATGTATTTTTGTTTCTTCATATCATTATTCAACATGTTTGAAAGTATAAGAAATCTTGCTTTAAACATAAAAAAAATCTTTCAATAACATTTCTTAATAAAGAATGTCTGTAGTTAAGCAATTTTTATAGACCTTGACGTTTACCTTGTCTTGTATAATCTCGTAAATCATATTTCTCACCTTAATATGGTTAAAGAAATTAAAAAATATTGTTGCAGCTTAAATCAACTAAATAGAACTTACAAACATATAAAAAACATAATATTAACAAAAGTTTACTAAAAATTAATTGCAATTACTACATTTTCTTAAAATAATGTAATATTTTATGGAGGCATAGGAAATTAGATTGTTGAATTTGTCATTATTTCAAAAAGAATTCAAGAGTCATTTGCAATACATTTTCATCTAGTCATTATATACGTGAAATACATGTCAAATAAGCAACATAACATAATATTTTGAGTTGAATAAGTTTTTATACCCCTAAATGGTATTTGTTCAATAATTGAACTATGTGCAACAATATGTGTACTATCTACTTCTCCTATGCAATCCTAAAAAATAAAATTATACTATTGAAATAATTATTAATCATAAGGACATAATGAAAATAGTAACTGAGTATATGAATATACTTGAAAATATGGAGAAAATTTTGAATTATGTTAAGTCTAAAGAGGTTTATTAGCATAGGATGATGGAGCAGTGACTCTTTTTGCAAGACGATTCTCTACATATAAGACTTTGGAAAGTATTTTGAAATTGTCTAGGTCGAATATTGAAAGCACTCTATATTGACTATTAGTTTTTTCATTATGCTTTATATTCATCAAAATAATCGCTAGTTGTCCTCCACAATCAAATGACTTGTTAGCTTTAAGCCTCCTAAACTCTTTAACTCATCACATAAGCCCAAGAAAATTCTCTTGCTCATTCTTAAGCTCTCATATATCCTTGTAGGATTCATATTCAAGATTTCCAATATCAAACTATAACTTGATAGAGTAGAAGTTTTGCATGGTTGCTTGTGCGAAAAAAAATTCTTTCTATTCGCTAAGTTATAGAATAATAATTATCTTCATCAATTCATCATCATAATTTGATTTTAAATAAGAGGCCTTGTATCTACAATTCCAATACCAAATAATTAATAAAACTTATACGTAAAATGTTTAAATTGTTGAATAGCTCTAACTATAAAAACGTCTAAACCAATAAGATTTAATATGTAATAACATAAAAATATAAATAAAGAGATATAATCCAATCTAGCTTCCTTGCATCTACCATATTATAAAAATCCCTCTATAAAATGGAGAATCATGTAAAACCTTTACAACTTTTCCTGATTGCACCTTTAAGACCCAATTCATCTAAGGAATTCAAATATTTCATCTTTATATTGGTCTCTTAACTAACTGATAAAGTTCTAAGTCTATTATTAGCAATGACTGATGTTACAATCCATTTTTTTCAAGTAAATCATTCTTTCTTTTTTCTTGTTTACCATTTATAATCAAGACCTTTTCTAAAATGTTAGAATGTGTCTTCTTAGCATTTTTCTTTTGATGAGATTTCTTTTTCTTGAAGAACTTACAACTTTATCTCCTTTTTAATATGAGCAATATTCACCAACAACAATTATGTATTTCTCTTATGTACTATTTGATGGAGATTTACTTAATAAATGTGCACGTATACCAGTTATAGTAGTATCTTCAAAAATAAGACGCAAGTGTGAAAACTCCTTACATCCCTTTTTCACGAATCTATGAGTTATCTGATACACCTACAAAGGTGAAAAGGAAACATGAAAGTGAAAATTATACATTGATATAGTAATAAATGAAGACATATTGTGCCTTAAATACATTTTTTCAATATTCATCTGTAGCATTAGCTTCACTGGTGAAAGAGTTGTAACTATATTTCTTTGAATAAGTTCTTAAAATTTTTCAATCTAACCCTTAAAACATTATGCTTGTTCTTCAATTAAACATTAGTGTACTCTTTATTGAATTTTGTTTGAAGAACTAACTTAATATTCTTCCAACTAGATTTGGAAAGATAATAGTTGCTTGATTTTCCTTCTTCACTTATTTAACCATTAATGAGATTAAATTCATCTTTATGATGTCATTCCATATACTATCATTTTAAGCTTCCATCATTAGGCAAAGACATATAGTACATTTAATCATATGCAGAAAAGCAGCTTAAGTTACCTTTTCCACAAAAGAAATAACTTTGTATTTAATCACGTAAAAAAATCTAAATTGCTCTTTAAGGAAAATAAACACTTTTCACTTTAAAAGTGATCAATCGATAATTGAAATTTGATCCAATGATACAATAGAAAATACCAATATATGGCAACTCATTATTCCATGTATGAGACATACTCTAAGTAGAAAGAAAATTTGAAAAAAAATTAAAATTTCATCAGTTAAATACTATATCAATACTAACGTGATTTTATTATTTTATTTGTTAGAAAAGTAATAACTCCAATGTTACGTAATTAACTTTTTCTAAATTAATCATAAAGTGGGTCCTTCTATCATGTGGTAGCAGGACCCACTTTTATATATTTCAAATAATTTGTCACTTATCATATGACAAAATAGTTCACTTTTTATTTAAAAAATAAAAAATAATGTCACATCAATATTGATATGAAATTTTATTGACGGAGAGTTAATCTTGTTAGAATTTTCATCAATTTGTGATTTGTTTTGAATGTGTTGAAAACATTAGGGTTTAGTTTGAACATTTCAAAATGCTAAGATTTGTTTTATATTTTGTTATAAAGGATTAAGTTCGAAATACATTTTTAATCTAATTGTAAATTTAAAGAGGTATATGACTGATATGTACATATTTCTCATTTTCACTTTCATAGTTTTTAAAATTATTATTTTATGTTCTTATTTCCTTGTTTTCCATTTTAGTGTTTGCATTTCCTTGCAAGGTGGATTAACTCTACGGTTGATTGATGAGATGTTCTCTATATTAGGGTTTAATCATCTATATTTAGAGGTAGTATGACGTGTAAATAGAATTTGACAAATTTATTAGTCATAAGTAATGATTGAGCTTGTTGATATGTGTTTCTATTTTTCTTTTCACCTGCTTTTTATCATTTGTGAGTTCTAATTCATAATTGGATCCATTCTTAAGATGATATTTTATCTGATTTTTACTAAGTACGACTACATCTAATTGAGGCATAAGGTTAGTTCCATGAACTTTTGTGATCAATGCGTATGCTTTAACTCTTTAATGATTATCTTCTATCTTTAGCTCCGTAAGAAATAGTTTTCTTAAACAATAAAAAGATCTTTTATTATAAAATTAAAAGAAGTAAGAGTCAATGTTTTAAAAACGGACCAGACATCAAACTGATCAAGTAAAAGGTTTAAGATTTAAAGGTTCAATCGATATTAAACCGTTATAAAACTGATTTATAATAAATAAGAAGTAAAAATTATAAAAATAGTATAAAATAAAATATATTATTGAAATAAAAATGCATTATTAATGTCTATTAATATGTAATAAAGTAATAATAAATTCAAGAATTTAAACTAAGATTGAATATAACATAAAATTTAAAATAATAATAAAAATAAAAACAATATTTTTATATTATCATTTATTTAAAAACTAATAAAAGTTGAAATATGTTTAAAGAAAGTGAATAAAATAAACTCTAATTTTATTTTAACTTTTTCTAATATCCTTTAAACATAATTATTTATAGTTTAAATGTAATATTTTAACATATTCTTAAAATAACTTAAGCAAAATTACTTATATATATTGATTAATAATTCAATTTATAATAAAAATTGGTTTTTAATAATAATAATTTAAATTTTTTTAATTAAAATATAAAGAGATAAATAAACCTAAATTTTGATAAATATAATTTATTAGTGAGATTAAATAAATAAAAATAGTAATCTATTTTTTTAAAATAATAATTTTTAGTTAAAATTTTTAATAAAAATATAAAGAGATTTATTAATTAAATTGTATAAAAGAATTAAAAAAGTAAAAACTACAATTTGCACCTCTAAAAGAAAAGAACAACTTTGCACTCCGGGAATAATTAATTGCATTATGAAGTAATTAATGCAAGTTCAGAGCATTTATGAGACGGTGGACTCCACATTTTGACAAATTTTCAAATTACTTTACGAGTCTTTCAAGAACCCGTCGATTTTGGGCCGGTTTTTAAAAAAAACTGTCAGGTTTATTACTGAATCGGTTAATTTCTTTTTATAAGAAGTTATTAAGATTTATATTTATTTTGGTAGCAGTTCAGTCTGATTTTAAAAACATTAGTAAAAGTACATAATATCTTCAATTAATCTCTTCTACTAATTAATGTTTAACTTAAGTGTGTGTATATATATCAGATTCTCTTAGGTTTAACCTACTAATAATTGAATTGAGTAGACTTGTCACGGAAACAATTATAAAGATTGCAATATGAATAATTTCTAGTCTTCCAAGACTCGAAAGGTAATTAACAACGGTGTAGACCTAATTAGATTAATGCTACCTCTATTAAGTTTTTTTTATTATGATAAATATTTAACTGTGATGTCAAAATAATTAATTATTTGAAACCGTAATAAGGTGGAGAATAAATTGGTGAGATAAGATATGTTGGTGAAGGCATGTATTAGAAAACACTATAATATATGTTAAATATTTTTAAACATATTTTTTTCAACTAGTTATTTGTGTAAAAATTATTTATGTTAACTTTAATAAATAGAGTTATTAGTTTAAATTTTGAAATATTTTTTAATTTAATTATAATAACAACTTACTTTTTATATGAAACTAAATTTTTATGTAATTAAAAATAATTTTTATATTTACTGGCTATTTTTAACTTTCAAACATTGTTTATTAATTCTATTTTGAATTTCATGCACATACATTGGACTGTTCGTATCTTTATTTCAAACTTGTTTAACAAAGAAGATCGAGAGAATGCTAAGAGCTTTCCTCTGATCTAGTGAAACTAATACAAAGTCAATGGCCAAGGTGAAATGGAGTAAATTATTTCTTCCCAAAGATAAGGGTGGTTTGGGAGTTACTAACCTTATCATGTCCCATCTAAGTTACTTGAACCAGTAAAACTGGTTAGGTCATTTTAAGGATATGTGGGGTCTATCTTGGCCAACCAGAAAGAGATGGAACTTCCATTATTGTCAACGGAGCTTGTGGCTAAAATTGAGGTTTACTTACTCTGGACCGCTTGATTGATGGGATCTTCTTTGATGGTTGGCTCGTGACATAATAATATTTGAGATTTTTATTTTTTTTAGAAGGAATTAATGCTTCATCAATATTTTAAAAATTAAATCCACAAAATAAAAGTTTAAAAATTAAAACGAAGGTAAATTTTGAAAATCTTGGAATAAAATTTAAAAATTCTCATTATCTATAAAAATTTAAGTTTAATTAAAAAATTGTTAAATAAACTAATTTATTATAATTTATAAAAATCAATTAGTTTATAAATTTAATCAAATAATTAATAAATCAATTGATTTGCAGTAATAAAAATTATTGAAATAAACCAAACTAAAAGATTAGTTGGTTCAAAATTTTTATTATTAAATTAACTAATCTGATTCAATTTACTAATTAATCATAATAGTTGGTCACAATGAATTTCCAAAATAATGCTCACAAGGGTTTGGCTAAACCGCCTCTTAAGGGCGGTCTAATTGGTAAAGTGGAAGGTATGGAATCAAAAGATGCTGTGTTCAAATTCTCCTATCTCTGAAGATTTACTCAGTACGCATTCAAATAATAGCAACCACAGGTTCTTCCGTTTTTAACCTTATTAATCTATGCAACTTTGATTACTAGAACAATATATCTCCAATTTGATCACCATGTTGCGTAACAGTTGGGGAAGGAACAAGGAGGATCTTTTGATTAGTTAAATAGCATTTAGATATTTGGTTTATTCAATTTGGATGGAAAGAAATTCAAGAATCTTTATAAAATTAGCTACAATCATTAAATTGTTGGGAAACCAAATCGAGATCAGACCCTGATTGTCGTGAAATAATTACGAAACTTTTTTTGCAAATTGTTTTCTCAAAAATCAAGATCAATTTAATTCTATAAAATAATTAACATATAAATCATAATAAATTGTGAATCTAAATTTGTATCTTAATATAAAGCTTGATCATATTCTTGTCGTATCCCTCGAACCGTTCTTGAAATTGATCCATCTTAACCACCATAGCTGCACAAATATCTAGCCTCTAACAATATCAACAGAATAGGTTGAGAGAACTCTGTAACACTTATAGAGAGGGTGAAACAAGAAGTGCTAGCTCTATATTGCTTAAGCTTATTTATAATAAACTTTAGATGTTTTAGATATTTAATTGAAATTAAATTTTAATTTCAATTAAACTTTAATTAGAATTACAAATAATTATAATTAAATACCAACTATGTCAAAATAAGATCTATATTTACTAAATAAGGATCAATATGAGACAAACTTTAGAATCAAGTTTAGCTTGATTAAAATATCTTTGCTTTCTTCAACCCATTCTATATGCGAGACTATTAAGTTCCCAAATATGTTGACAATAATTATAAATTATAATTCATAATTAGAGTTAGATAAATTAAAACTTATTTTAATTTATCTTTAATTCTCCAATTAAACAATTTATAATCATAGATCAAGATTGACGTCTAGCAATGCGTCATGACCACCCAAATATTTAGGAATGTCAAATTGGCTTGGATTAACCTTTTAATGCATGATTTTTTTCCTATATAATTCAATCATTTCATCATATAATGTTCTGATTAGACATAGAGTATAAAATTATTGCTTACTCTATTTTAAGTCCAATCATATTAGTTCTTCTCCATTAGCTATTGATTTAATTAATTACATTTGTAAACAATTTACAAACCGTCATTCTACCTTGGTCAAAGATTTCCCGAATCAATACTAATCGAGAATAATGGAACGTTCTCCCTAATTACTTTAGAATGATGAATCTTATCTTGATCACACAACTACCTCCATATAGTTTATGCTATATCTAATGACTACCTATTGACTGACCCATGATTAAATAGGTCTAAGTAGTATCAAAACATAACAATCCCTATATAAGATAACTTTAGTGATCTCAAGTCAAATGATTACTTATACAAGCATCACAATAAGAATTCCATAGACATATAAGTAATGTTCCAAATGGATTTCTCATATCGGGTCTGTTCAGTAAACTTATTCTCTAACAAGCACCTATACATTTGTTTAAGTATCACTAACCTATAAGATCGACTACTTCATAAGGAAAAAAATACGCGTGCTAGTCTTTTTGCATTATATTAATGTCCAATTTTAATAAAACAATGACTAGGAATAATTTAAGGATAATTATATAAATGCAATATGAATCTCATAATTATAATCTTATTATAATTTCATTTGCAATGTTCAATTATCTCATAGACTTTATCATATATATCTAAATATGTATAAGATAAGGAATGCATTTAAATAATTGTCACAAAACTAAACCAAAGCGATTGGTTATAGGGTATAAACCAACAATCTCCCACTTACATTAATCTAATCGTTGAAGTATCTCATACCATATCAACTTATGATGATTATTCTACTGCTGGGATATTGGCTTAATGAGAGAACTATACAATATTATCTATAGTGAGGACTTGCTTAAATCTTACAACTTCCATCTTAATTATCATCATAATTAAGAAATTTTGCCTAAATATATACTTGGATCTTTGATGAGATCTTAGCTTTTTTTGCATGCCCAATAGCTCAAATGTTATATAGTACATTACTGTCTTGAACAATGCAAATAACTATATCAAGTTCACTAAAGAATTTATTAACCCAATTAATCATTTCCACTAAATGAAAAATGTATTATGGCTTAATTAGAAACGATCGCTACATTAGAACCTTTCCAATCTTAAATGATATTGTTCTAAGTAAATAGACCTCAATTATGATTTACTTCCAAAATAAATATCCTTGTCTCCTTAAACTCAAATATCAACTTACACATAAACTAATGGATATTTTTAATACTTCACAAATATCTAATATCTCAAGTACTAAAAATATTTAGTACATTATCTATGTACTTGGACTTAGAATAGATGATCAATGTCCAACCTATCTCTATATATCTAATTCCTATAATTAAGTTATTACCTTGTCCTATCTAACGATAGTTGTTCTTACACAACTATGTTTTCAACAATTTTAAAATTAGAATTATTTTTCTCCATGAGCAATATGTCTCTACATACTCTCACTGAAGAGGAAAACTATATGCCCACTAACCTTCTTGTAGACATAAATTCACAATCATCTCCAAAACAAACGCTTTGAATTAATCATAAAAGTTAATCTTTTAATGTCTAGTAGCCTTTCAACTATACATTAAATGCATCAATAAAGGCAATAATTTCAAATGGATGCATTTTCGTGAGATTTTAACTTTTCAAATTTCTTCTTACTTCCACTACTTATCTTAAGAACCATTCTTCTATAAGTATACATTGAAACAAAAAATTTTGTTCAATAGGTCTATAAGATTATATCCAACCATTTGGATATCTTATAACATTTTATTATCCAATTTAGTTCTAAACTTAATGGATAATGTATGCTTCAACCAAGCATCACATCTTTGAATCATTAACTTTGACTCTCTCAAAGACTTAGCATTTCATATCTAATATAAAATCTTGCTAATTGATTCAATTGGAAGTATTGAAGATAAGTCATTATGCTAGGCATCGTTATAGAAGAGATAATATTACATTCTACAATATCTCATATTGTATTTTCCTACATAAATCCATACTCTCATGAAATTTAGTTACGAAGGTATTCACCAGAGAATCTAATTCCCTATAGAAAACCAAAAATTTAAAACTTACCAAATCGATCTCATCGAAATGCTTTAGCATTCTTAATGATTAAATTCTACTTAGATTTAAACAATTTGAACTTTTCAAAATTTTAAATCAATATTTTAATTATTCATATGACTATATCACATAAAGTCATCAATAATCTAATGAAATATAAGTATAATCCTTTTATGAATTGTTATTTCATCCAATAGATCACATATATAAATTTGGCAATCCAATACCATCATCATCCTTTCACCAAAGGTTGATTTAGTTATTCTTCAACTTAACAAGTTTCATAAAATTCATAATCAAAAGGATACACATATCCTTGGATGGAACTTTATGATTCTCGTTAGGTTGATTTAACCAACATAGCATAAAATGATAGTCTCAGTTATTCAGCTTTGTTTTCTTTCCATTTATGTTAAGCATAAGTCTCTTTTGATCAAACTCATACAAACAATTGTATAAATTGGATCGATTACTTTTACCTAAGAAAATAATTCTTATCATGCTTTGAGCATTATAATAATGTTAAATCTAAATTCAGTACCAAATACTCATAAGCATGACCTAGAAATGCATATGCTTTCTATCATAACTCGTATAAGCAAAAAAAGTCATGCAATTATTTCCTTCTTATGACAAATATTATCATACTATAACAGAGCCTCTGATCGTAGTCCATGATAAATAGAAATTATAACATATTTTACATCCTTATTTGATATTGTTTTAAATTATTTATATAGTACATTTAAGCGAATAATTTTGCAGTTTATTATCAATAACTCTAGATGTTTAGTTTCATATTTTATCTAAAAAGGGGTTAAATTTGTATTAAATAATTTTTAGGTTTGATGGAGGTTAAAGAAGAAAATTAAAAATATAGCATCTAGTAGAGAAGCAAAACGACATAACAACAATTTGGGAAAAGAAGAAAACGCAAGAGTGAAATGAACCAACAAAAAGTCCAAAACAAAGAGCATAAAACGACACAGTAGCAGAATAAGCAAGAGTTGGAAAATACAAGCAAAACCACAACATAGTAGGAGAAGAAACCAAGAGTTTTGTCACCTTCGCCGCTTGGACACTTCAGGTATGTGTCGTCGGTGTAATTTTGGTATCGAATCCATGGAGCATTTGTTTCGTGACTGTTTGAATGGACGCTAGGTAT
>JANIJF010000006.1:62679798-62704045 GCA_024520955.1 Erythroxylum bequaertii
GATGATTAAGCATGATAAAAACCCACCTTATATTTAGCAATTCAATGCTAAATGTGCAGCTGTCCATTTAGCTATATAAAACCGAAATCTACGTCATTGTAGATTTCAGTTTTGCCCTCCTTTTGTCTTTACAAAAATTGTTTCAATTTAATTAATCTAATTAATCAAATAAACCAAAGTCCAGCTCAATATCAAATGTTCATTTTGGGCTTCTAATTAACAATTAATTAGTGTAAGCCCAATATTTAATCGTAGGCTTAAAACCCAATTTAATTTAATTGTTTCGGTCTTATTATTTCGAATCTAATTCGGTCTTTTCCTTTTATTTTCTTTCCGGTAACCTCTATGTATTTATCCTACTTTGCTTGATAACCTTTTCTAGAAGCCAAGTGGAGAATCTAATTGGACTTATATAATTCAAGCTCCAATAAGTCCGGAATTAATTTAATCTCATTAAAATTAATTCCAACTTATTAACCAAATGTCATTCCACTAAAGACAATTACCTTAACTCTTGAATTACTAAATATTATGATAACACACGTTTCAAATTAGATGTCCAATTGTAATCTCTATTATAAACCATATTATAGCCATTCGCACAATAAAAGGTCAAATTTGCCCTTAATTGGTTTTTCCTTCTAGATCTCCTGCTTCACTCAATATGTTGATTAACACACAAGATCTTATCTTAACGTGAAGACTTAATAGGTAGCTAGTCCATCAAACTCAAACTACTGACGCCAGTTTAATCACCAATCTCTAAAAAACATCTAGAAGTTGATGATATCACTATAAACTCTTTATTTGAGTAAATGTTTCTTGATACATGTTTCAATTAATAATTCCAACATGCAGAACTAGATTGATACTCTATAAAAATCCATTCCGATTATATCAAGAATTATACTGAAATACATATGAGTTCACCACTCATCAAGTTTGTGATTCGTAATAAAAGAATGCTAAAGTGTATGTTTTAATATTAAAGAAATGGCCTACTTTAATCTTTAAAAACATATGTGATTCCAGATTCATTTAATAGTGTCATTATCGATAGTCAACTACTATCATGATATAAAACTCATCATTCCCTTGCAGTAAACTCCTTTACTTACACGGAGATAAATCGCAACACTACAGTATAAACCATAATCAAGCAATCAAGTTGATTATTCAACTGTGAATCAACTAATTTAGATTCTAATAATATACATATTTCCCATACATCTCCATGTATATGTATATTACTTATAAAAGAATCTTGGTATCTTATAACTAGTTATATAATGCTCATAGAAATAAAACCAAACTCATTTATTTTATTAATAATAAATATTTTCATTACAAAAAAATAACTGGAAGAAGATTAAGTTATAAGTAAATACACATGCTTTCTAGGGTACTATATTTACATAACCCTAACAAGAAATTATGTAAACCGGTTTGAAGCCGAAAAAGCCTTAGCCGACTTTAGAAAACCCTAGTTGAAACCTCAACATAAACAAGCACTTGAAAAATAACCGACCATCTTTTAAATGACACCATTAGTAAAACCTATCAATCTTGACAAAATCAATGCAGTCCCTACCCGTGCACTCAAAGACGAAATAAAGAAAATAACTTCAAAAAGTTTTTATGAATGTTTTCAAGCCCTAAATAAGTGGATAAAAAAAGTTTTCAATATTATTTACAAAATAGATAACGAAATGAACCCAAAATAATCATTTTTTCTGATACAGATCTTCTGACCACTTATCTCTTTTTCTAAAGTGATATTGTAGATACAATATACCTTACAACTTTAAATACCAGCTGCATTTATTATGGCCATCAAAAATTATAAAGAACGGTTTTCTAAAGACAATTATTTATCAAATTGTTCACTACTTATCCAATATTTAAACAAGCCGGAAATTTGAAGGAAACAGAACTTGGATTATCACGAATTGCTTATAATCCATAAACCCAACCCATAAACCCCAACGCAACATCCTTAAAAAATTCAAAATCACGACTGTTTCCCTCACTTTCTCAGCTTCCAAAGCCACCACTAACATCCCATGATTCCCTCCGCCACCGCTCTCACCATATCCTTTCCGCCGCCTTACACCGCCAGACCACCCACCACCTCCGCTGCTTTCCTATTTTACCACTCCTCCCTCAAATTCAACCCCACTCCATTCCAATTCCTACCCATCAAAGCTCCGACGAGACCATCATTCGTTCCCAAGGCCGACGACGGCGACGCTGAGGGTGGCGGCCCCGACGACTACGAGATGGATGACGAGGAGGTTGAGGAGCTCGACAACAAAAAGGACTACGACGTGGAGTACGACCCTTTAGCTGCCACAGGGGAGTCGGATGCTGATGGCGAGGAGGACATTGCAATGGTGGACAGCAAGAGTTTTGTTTCTACGCAGGGTTGGGAGTCTGAGAAAATAGTTGATTATAGAATTGACGAGGAAGAATTTCATAAGATTAGCTTGTTGGATTGTGACTTCTTTATACGGAAGCCTCCGGACCCGGATAATGATGTTTATGACTTTAGGGAGGTTAGTAAGATTTAGTTGTTTGACGCAAATTTGGTGGACTTTTACTTTGGGTTGTGTTGTTGGTTGTTGAGTTTGTGGATTTTATGGTCGTCCCTCGATTGGCTTGTTCGTTGCAGATGTATGTTACTCCACCGGATACTGATGTTTATGCCATCCCAACAGTGCTTGCCCCAATGCCACAAAAGGTACTTTTTTTTTCTAGCTGTTGTTACTGCTTTTGCAACATTTGTGGTCATCGTGTATTGCAACATGATTATATGCTTCGATATCTTTTCATTATGAATGCTTTTGGCATCTATAATGTCTGTGATTATATTTCCTTAAAACAGTTGCTGAAGATACGTTTCTAGCTGGAATGAAAATGTTTTTAAACTGTTTTGATGAAGTACTTTCTATACTTCGTGCCTCAAATCTGACCATATGTATAGTTTAGGTGTGGAATCCTCATCTCAGAAATAGACAGTGGGGTTGTAGGGGTTTATATATAACAATACAATGAACATATAACTTACTGGTGACTGCTTCTTACCCTTAGAGATCATAACAATATCTCAGTAGAAGTCTTGATGATACGCGAGATCGGGGAAATTTAAAAGTACACAGTCTTACCCCTAATTAGTAGAGGTTGTTTCCTAACCTTTAGGAATCGTCAACAGAGTAATTTCTTATTAGTAGTAGCATATTAATAAGTGATTTTGTTACATGTCCTCTTCGTTTCCTTTCCCAAAGCCTAAGTCTTCTTTCTTTTATGGACAAACAACAGTACATTCGATGTGCAAAGAGTGATTATGGATGGTACAATGTAACAGAACCACCAATTGATGCACCTCGTGATCCAATGTATAAATCTGAGAAGGAAGTCTCGAAGGTATGATTTGTTGGTAAACACATGCGGTGTCTGGATAACATATGGTGGTCATGGATAACATAAATTATCTTATTTACTATATACTGAAGTTTATACATAGAGTGAATTTAAACTTCTGTTTTGTTCCTTTTTTTTTGTATCTCTGGTAAACCTCTCATATCACTATTAATTCAGCTGTGTAGCTAATGTCTGTTGTTGCAACACTATACACTATGTAAGGACATTTTGAATAGCCACCATATACTTTGCTGTCCTTTTTCCTTTTCAATTACATTGTGGGCAGATTTGATCATCTTACTAATATAATAGTTGGCGAATTAAGAGGAGCAGAGAAGCTAGAGGCTTACTTATATTTCAATACTTCCTTTTTCCACTATGGCACCAAATACATAACCTGAAAATTTTGGAGATATTTATAATGGATGGTCACAAGTGGTCTTGTAGAATGATTAGTCAAAATCTAGAAAATATTTGTTTGGTGGTTGAAGTTTGAAACAAAAACAGTTCTAGTAAATGGGATCATGCAATCATTTCTGCATTGGCATGTGGCTGCTTGCAGATTGCTATGGAGATTAAGATACCTATAATCTTTATCATTCTGCTTTTCTGAAATTTTATTTTTATACAGCCACATCATTAGCTTAATTTTCTGCTATAGGTCTTTTTAACAAAGCATTTCAGGAACAGGAGGTTGCATGATCCGGAATTTGTACTGGACTTTGAGGAGATATATATTATTGATTCTAAAACAAAGTCAATAACAAGAGCCAAAGTGCTGGTACGGAAAGTTATTCTTCTGTGGTTCATCCCTTTTATTTCCATTAGCTATATATTGCAGCAGTGTAGATAATTTTCAGTGTCACATTGATAAAACTTTAGATGATGTCCTCACAAAGCCATATTGCACTATGTCCTTGTTTGGTAGTTGGTTGCATGCATTGTCATGTGAATCAAACTGTTAACGTGCAGATATTCCATTTTTAAAATTTGATCTTACTATTCCATAAGTTTGATTTGAATGGAGACTAAACTGATCACTTGTAATTGCCTCCAAAAGTTTTATCAATGTACATTCAATGATTAAATCTGAAATATGGGTCTGCTTCTCAAAAGACAAGGAAGGACAGACATCTTTGCACTTCGAAGAAGATTATCTAAGACATAGTTTTTCCGTGAAACTTGAGGATCATGTCAATTCTAGCTGTAGTTCGTAATCTGCCCATGCGAGTTCTTGTCTTGACACCAATTTGCATTTGCGGGTTCCATTAAAAGTAATCTTGCAGTATTTGTTCCAATATTCCTTATGCCTCTGCGCCAAGAAAGTAGAGCATCGTAATTCATGAGGATTGCAATATGCTATTTCTGTAGATTGATTGGGTTGCTATTGACATTATAAAATTGCAATTACTTCTTTCTGTATGAAATTTTGTTTTTATAAAGGTCACAGTTACTGGTGGAAGAAATAGGGATAGAAAGAGGGACCTACTTGTGATACGTGACAGTGGAGCCTCCTTCAAAATAATCGACACGGTTGCTATCTCTGGAAATTGTTTACTTCTGTTAGATTATACATTAAGCATTGAATAATTTGTCTTGTGTTTCGTGCTTTAAGAGTAAAAGAGAATATCCCGACGTTGTACTACAGAGAGAAGAGTGGGCCAAGAGTAGACAAGAGATGGAGAAACATCTCAGCAAGCTCCGTGACTTTGGCATTTCAAATTGGTTCTAAGCAATCTGGACCATCGTAGGTAGAACTTGATGGTGCTATGTGCAATAAATTGCAGCTTCGTCAAAACAGCTTAAAGGTACCCATAAGCTTGAATTGTAACCATGATCTTTAATTAACCGCATCTTTTAGGTACGGTGCATCTGCAGGGGTCAGGAAAGTTTGTAAAAGGCTAATTTATATGTTGTGTGCTTTCTCCATTAACTTGTGCCTTGTTTTCGTTTCAAGTAAAATGCTTAGTTATCATGTCAAGTAAATTGGTTTGAATAATAACATTTTTAATGATATAAAATGGGGTTGATTGATGACATGCATGTTCATCCTTATAGCATTTTTAATGATATAAAATGGGGTTGATTGATGATTTGCTTGATCATAAGAATCTTTTTTTCTCTTTTTTGATAAGGGTTCCAAAGGTCAAAAGTCTACCTAACACCCAAAGTGGGGATCAACACTCGAACCCTAAGGGCAATTACCTAGAAGTCATGTATTGACCGCTTCTTTTATGTAACGGCAGATCTGCTATTGTTGTCATCAAACAAATTGGTCGTCGTGTACACGAGCTGAAGTCTTCGCAAGACTGCAGCTAACGCGTTAAGCGCAATCCTTGAACTCTTGGGCAGACCAAGACCAAAGGGAGATTGATTATGTAATGTAAAAAACATATTTGTTTGAAGTTTGACTAAAGGTGTACAAATTATTGATTTGGTTCGAGTAGGTTCAAGTGCCAATGTTAAAAGTCTGAATTTTAACAAGCTCATTATCAGTCAGGTTTGAATTTTAAAAATTTTGACTTTAAAAAGAGCTAGTCAAATATAATATTTATAAATAATTTATAATTGCTTTAATATATAATTATCGTCTAATAATTACTCTAAATTATCATTCATATCAAAATAATAAATTTTATATCTTTTTACTTCATTTAATTTTGTTTTGAACTATGATTTCTATTTTTTTGCTATAGTAATAAATTATATTCTAATTTAAAATAATTTCATAAATTCTTTTATTGATAAATAATTAAATGTGTTATTTTTGTAAAATTGCTAAAACTTAAAGGAGATTTGAGCTTATGACCTAAATTCAAATTTAAAACTTTTATATATGTTGATCAGAAAATATCATGGCACAAATGATTTTGAAATCGATCGGAGGTATGAATGCATTTAAATTTTTATATAAATTTAAATAGAAATTTAAATTTTTGTGTTATAAATTCACCCTTAATATTAATATATATTTTAAATTAATTTTTATAGGAAAAAATCTTATTAATTATGCGACGATTAATGTATGATTTGAATTTATCTTAACTTAATGACTGAAGATAGTCATTTTGATTAATAGGAATTCTTAAGTTCTAGACATATTCTCTCTTGAATAATACAGCCCTTATCTTTAAGTAGAATTGATCAAAATCTCTTTCTAATCACATTACCTCGCTTTATGAATTCCTATAATAGAATTGTACTTAACTTAGAAAGAACATGTAGCTCTCTCTTGAGTAACTCATTCAACTCGCATCATTGATATTGTGATCTAAATATACATACCATCTCTTGATTTTAATTTATGAATTTGATTATTGAATCTTAACTCTTGTTCCTTTGATTTAACATGATATATAAACATGAGTAATTCTTTAAAAAAACTAAAATCTTTCATTAAAACTAAGCATTCAATTCAAAACAAGAGATAAGAATGAGCTTATAGTTCTTGAATCTTGATGCTTCATGATTGATTTTGATGGAATCTTGCTTTTCTCAAAGATTGTTTCTCTTTGATGTGCTCTCTTACTTATTTTATATTTTATTTATTAAGTATTTATTTATTTTATTTATTTAATCTTTTTTATTTTTTCATATAGGTCAATTAGAAATAATCTCTTTATAGTTAGAGGTAAAGATGTGTACTACTAAATTCCTCCAAAACCCTCGTATCAGTAAATTTTTTGCTAGATTGTTGTTGCTGTTGTTGTTCTTGTTATAATCTTGATTTGTAATTATTGAAATAATTCTATGGACAAAGATTGAGATTTTAAAAAGATGTTTTCAAATATTAATTATAAATTAGTTACTAATTAGTATTAATGAACATGATTGGATTTAAATAGAACAAACACTATTATTATACTTTATATATAATTAAAATATTGGATGATGACATAATTGAATTATATGAATAGGTTAAGTTAAACTACTTTAATATTCCTAATATTTGAGTGGTATTGACAGTTACTAGATATCAATCTTGATCTATAATTACAAATTGTTTAATTAAATATAAAAGATAGATTAAGAGAAGTTTTGGTTTATCTAATTATGATAATTGCAAACATATTAGAAACTAATGGGTCACAAGTAATTTTAATTTAATTAAATTGAACTTAATTATGAAACTTAAAAAACTTTAAAGATTAAATATGATATATTTGATTCATTACTATTAAATTATAATTGAAGTTAGACTATAAATATAATTATATTTAAAGGAAACCTTATTATTTCTCTTTAAAAGGGAAAGACTTATGGGATTGTCAATCCCTCTCAATTATTGGGTTCTCTTTGTGGATAACATTTGGAAAATGGACATTTGAACAACTTAAGGTTGATACCTTCATCAGAGGGAAAATTTTTTAAAGGACATTGAATCAGGATTGTGTTTAATTTTTTTCCTTCCTAATTCATGTTTCAAGTTATTCTATTAAAAATATCTAATAGAAAATTATAAAAATTTTACTTTACTGCCCTTATGATCTGATCCCGATTAATTTTTTAACAATGATAACATAGCCTCCTTTAATTATTTAACTTTATTATATTGCTTGATTATTATTAGTTTGATAAAAGTTAAGGTTAAAAAAGGAAATATGCATGTCTTGATTAATGAGCTATTTTGGTATTTGTTTTGTTTGTTGATTTTTTATGAGAAAAACATTAATGCTGCCTTATGGTAGTGTTTCTAAAATCTCATGCATGTGAACATAGGTTTAAGTTTCTAGAAATTAAAGATTTTGGGCTTTGCCTATCTTTATCTATTGAAGTAAACTTTTTGTGGTATCAAAAGATACTTGAAACATCTTTTCGATGCAATCAATAGAACTAGTAACTAGTGCCAATGATGGCTCGTCACTAGTCTTAATGCATGTTGTTCATGAATCCACCACTATTTCCAATAGTGATGATAGTTACCACTGATAAGGGTAGTAACACCCAATTTTGGTTTTGTCAAAGGGAGGGACAATGATGCATTAGAGAAAGGGTGAAGAAGATGGCCAAATGATCCACACTGGCAACATAATCTAGAAATGAGATGTTGATATTTTATTGTAATCTAATTGATAACTTTACAATCAAAACACATTCTCTAGACCCATCCTACTTAGGAATAATTAAGACCAGGATAACCTATAGACTCGTACTTTCTCTAACATAAACTTTAAATAAAAGTTACTTTAACTCCAAATTGAAGATCCTTAGACCCTTCTAGGTTACTTCCATAGATTGGTCAATTAAAAATGGCAGCACCAAATATGAATTAATTTGATGCTGTATTCCCCTTATTTTTGATAAACTGTCATGAACATCATTGAGAAATATATCTTGAAAATATTATAATAAACAAAGAAATACTGGGTAAAGAAATGTTAAGATTGTTAATATTAAAATAAGCCTCTTTGTATAAAAGAACAATCGTAGGATGGTTCAAATAAAAAGCTCTATTGGTCTTACTCTCTCTAGCACAAAATCTCTCTTATTTCTTTATTAAAACTCTCTTCTTCTTTTTCCTAAAAATTTTCTCTATCTTTCTATTGTTTAATCTCTCATCCTCTATTTTAGGTCACTCTCTTTTTTAATACCCTCTCTTCTTAGCTTAAACTAATCCTCGAACATTTGGTAGGTGTCAATGATACAAGCATAATGGGTTTATTGTTTGTGACAAAAGAATACATATTTGTAAACTCATCTTTTATAACATTTTTATTAAATTCCCCAAGGCCTCTAAGACAATATAGCCGATATGCACAGGCACCATATAACATAATACTTCATCACAATATCTTCTAATATAGAATGAAACAAACACTTATTTTCTAACCCTCACCTTATCAAATTCATTTATCCATTTAAAAAACACTTATTTGTTGACCCTCACCTTATCATATTCATTTAGCCATTTAAGTTTACACTAATGATAATCTTTCATGGTAAGCAAAGCATAACTTTTCAACTAAGACATTACTAACTATATTTGTATAAATATTTTTATCAATAATCATACTACATACACTATTCTTGATATGGAATATTGTATCAAAAATATAATCTCATTGCTTGCTAACTTCATTTTTTATTTTGGAATTTAGAGCATGTCTAATTACAAGCACCTTCCTATCCACCAGATAATATAATCCTTATCATAATCTTCTAATGATAATATATCCTAATTACTTTTACCTTCAGTCTTAATCACCCTATCATCTGTAATGATTATTACCATTTTATTAGGATATTGAGAAGCAGCATGTCTTATTTTTAACTTAAAAAAGCATTTAATATCACAAGTACAAATTTGAGTTTTAGATTTACTTTCCACTTTACTAGAAAATTTCCATCCTTTTTTAGGTTGTTCAAATTTGGCTTTAAAGATAACATTGTCACCTTTTTTTTTTCTCCATCTTGATTCCATGAAGATGAGTTAGAATTGTTTTATTAGTAGTTGCCCCTTTTTTAGTTATCATTCCACCTTTATAAGAATATGAACTATATCGTATAGCTCCATATAATATTGTAGTTCTACTATATCAACAATCTCATAATTTAAACCATTTAAAAACTTGGTCATGATAGCTTCTAATCCTCCTCTACATTTATTCAAATTATGAAAACTATCATCTACTTGTGGTTTCCTCAACACTCTTTGATTTTTAAAAGAGGAATTTTAAATTTTAAAACAAACTTATATAGTAGTAATTAGGGATAGATTGCCTTCTCATGATCTCCTTCGTATCCTTCCATTTGTCATTATTAGGACTCTTATGGAATTTTTTAATTTATCATAAGTTGAGCCTACTAAATAATAACATAGTTATTAAACTCAATAACAATAAGTTTTACATTCTTTATTTTATGTAATAGTGATAGTAAAAGATCAACTATGTATTCTTTTCCTACTCTAAGTAGGCTTATATCCATTTCTCTCTTAGAATGAAACAATCTTCATCTTAATATTTCCAATGTTTTTTTCTCACTTACGTTTTGTTTTAATCTCCAATCACCTTAATAAACAAATATGCTTATATTATTTCTTAATAGTTAGTCATCCTTATGTAAGTCACCTCCCATTTCATCATCATTAAAATTATCTTGGAGAACTTGCATTTGTTGCCAATATAAATTAGGAATTTTTAGTGATCCCCCTTTCAAATTGGCTATAACGGTATCTTATAACTCTATTCAATCTTTAAGATCACTAAAATTCCATATTTATGTTTTCAAAATGATGTTATATAGCTTAAAGCATGAACCAATTATCCTTCCTTTACCTTCAAAATTGGCCTGATCATACATGATTTATCCTCCAAAAAAATACTAGTGATAATCTCATAACACTTCATGTGTTTCCCTCATTTAATGTCACTCAACTTATTTATATTTCACTTGAAATTTTTAGCTTTTCTTTATTAATCTTTCTTAGTTTAACCACTCATTTTTCCTTTTGATTCTTTATTGAACTACCTAAAACAAACCAAGGAATAAATTGTAAGTATTTAATCAATCTCAAATCTTGATAAAATAAATAACAAGCAAGAAACCAACAACATAAACAAAACAAAAGAATTCAAAGATTATGAAAAATTGCAATAGAGTATGAAGTCTAATTAGAGTTGTACGTAGAAAATAATCCTGAATTTCAAACATGTCAAGAATATTTTCATTAGGATTTACTATGGTTACCAGAATGAAAACATACTTTTCGATAACAGGTTAGGAAAGTATAACGATAGAAAAATTCTCTTCCTAATAATTGTTGATCAAAATTTTCCATTTTATTCTTTTCTTTTTTTTGTAGGAATATTCTTTACTCCTTTGTTTATATACTTCAAAAGATGTTAAATGAAAAGGAAGACACAAAGAAAACAATGAAGGAATTAAAGAAGAAATTAATAAATCCAAGAATAAAAAGAACATAAAAAGAAAATAAAAAAGAATAACAATAAGTGCAGTTGTTTGCATTATGGAGTCGATGGACATTGAAAGAGAAACTACAAAACTTATCTTGTTATCTTAAAAGATAAAAAGCTTAAGGAAGCTACATCATCATTTATGGTTATGATTATTTGTTAGATACCGATTATGGTTCTCATAATTGTAATAATGTGCATATGTTAACAAGGAGTAGATCGTTGAAAAAAGGCAAATTATACTTGTAAGTTAGAAATAAAGCAAAGTTTACTACATTAGCTATAAGAACTTGTAGTTTAACTTTACCTTCTAACCTTGTACAAGAACTAGATAATTGTATTATGTTTCAGTCATTATAAGAAATATTTTGTTAATTTCTTATTTATATTTTAATTGATTTATTTTTATTGTTAAGAATAAAATTTTATATTTATTATGATGGTGTCTCAACTTACTTTTGGTAGGATCCTTGGCATCCGAGAGGAATCCTACAAAATTTCTCCACTCTAAGGGTCACCAATGGCTCAGAACTAAGAATAACAGCAAAAGTGTCAGATGTGATCAGAAATAACAGGTGGTGTTGACAAGAAGTCACAGTAGAAACTTTAGGAAACCTAGAGTCCCTACGTTACCAACCAAACAGCTCTCAACCAGATAGTTTGGAATGGATAGCTGAGTCAGCTAATTAGTATTCTTACACCAATACTTCAGCCTACACTTTTTTTAGACCCCCAATTCAGAGAGTTCCCTAGTATACTAACGTTTGGTTCAAAAAGAACAACCCTAGGTGCTCTTTTATCCTATGGTTGGCTTTTTGTAGAAAGTTAAAAACAAGAGATAGACTCCTCTATCTCCACACCCTAAATCGTTGCTCTTTGTTTTTCAAGGACAATGAAACAATTGACCATTTATTCTTTGACTGCACATTCTCAAGAACAGTGTGGGGGCACTGCCTTACTCATTTCCAGCTCAACATCCCACATTAGATCAACCTCCAGTCTATGCCCAATTGGCTGAATCAATCTTAAAATTTCAGAACCTGTGACCCTAATCTTTTTCCAATCATCCTTTCAATTGCCATATATAATCTTTGGAAAGAAAGAAATGTCTGAACCTTTAAAGATGAAGTATTGGAGGTGGGAAGATTGAACTCCAGAGTGGTCACCCAAGTTATGGAGCAATTCAGTGCAAACACCAAGGGAAGGTAATGGTAGAAGTTATTTTAGTTGCTTACATTAAATATGCAGTTTTTGTTTTAGGTCATCAAAAGGAAATATCTCCAAATTCAGGATGATGAAATTCACCCAAAACTAAAGGCAAGCCACTCCAAGTCAATTCAGAAAAGAGTTAGAGATCTTTAGCATTCCATAGATCATCAAAGCAATAGAAAACAAGAAGATCAGTATCAAAAGGTACACTCGTTGACGCTTTGGAAGGAGCTTAGATTAACTTGCAAATGGAGCAGAAGAAAAGTCGACGGTATGACAGAGAAGGATGGAGAGTCATCAAGGGGTATTGAATAAAAAGATATGGAGAAGTTGTGTCATCAAGGGGTGTTGAACAAAAAGAGATGGAGAAGTTGTACTTTTGTTTGTGCAAAGCCTGTTTTCCATTCGGGGAAAGATGATTGCAGAGAAGTGGGGTTCAACCAAGATATATCAGGAACTTTGAAAGAGATGCTCTATGAGTGCAGTAAACAAAGAGGCAAGATCGGAAAGATTGGGGATAGGGTATGAAACTCGAGTTGACAGAGAAAGCTGACAATCATAGAAGGTTTCATAAGCCCAACTCAAGTAAATAAAGAATGGGACAGAGAAATAATGGATGCAAGGATCAGGATGAAAGGCAGTATATGCAGTAGATAGTAAAAGAAGTTCATACAACAAGGAAAAGTTGTCCTTGTTAACATTGTAATCTAACAAGAGATATCGGTAGGCATTAGAAAAAGTTGTTATACCTTTTCAGGTGTTACCATGACAGTTTTAAGGTGGGTTGATAACCTTGGGATTAGTATGAGATTCATTTTTTATGCAATCTCTGCCTATGTACATAACCCCTTATTTTCATGATTTATTATATATCTGATTTATCCAAAAAAAATCAATGTTACATCCTTATTCAATAAGTTGCATAAGGGTTGAGATATCTCAGATAAATCTTTAATAGATCTCCCATAGAAACCTTCATGTTCCAAGGCACTTATATTCCTCTTTTTATTAAGAGAAGCTGGCATCTTGTCCATTACTTCTATATTCTCTTCATCTACCTTAATCTTATTTGTTAAGATCTTATTACTTAAAATAATTTTTTCCTATATTACAAAGTGACACTTCTCCCAATTTAATACCAAATTAGTTTCCTTAATGCACTATAAAACGTTATTCAAATTTGTTAAGCAATCATCAAAAGAGTTCCCAAAAATTAAAAAAATTATTTATTAACACTTTCATGCTTTTTTTTAATAAAATCAGAAAATATGGACATTATTGCACTAAACTCACCCATGAACCATCCAAAATAATATGGATTTTCCCAATATCTAACCACTTTAGAATTCAGTCCTAGTGACCTTTTTCATGTTAAGGTTTGGCCTTCTTTGATTTTCAATAATCGGATTATAGATTTCTTTCTTTAAAATCTTATCTTTCAAATCTTGTGCATGCAAATGAAGAGTTGATCCTGCAAATTTTAGATATAGTCCACCTAATTATCTTTCATTAAAAATATATACATCAATTTAACAAGTTTATCATTAGATAAGTAAGCATTCATGATAATAGACAATATTTCATTATCCCTTAAGAAAACATATTCTAGATATAGGGGAAATGGTTTCAATTTCAATATAGGGGGCTACACATTAGAAGAAGGAAGAAGTGTTTTACCTTTGACAAAATCCTTAAAGCTTTTACCTTGAATGTTGAAGTTTGCTCCGTCTACTTTAGCTCTTGTGGTTACTATTTTTTCAACATATTGGTTTGTTGTATCTCTATCCAGTGAGAGTTATTTTATATGGCCTTTTTCAAGTTCATGTTTGAAGATTTCTCTAATTAGTAAATCATGACAATCAATGTTATAAGTATGATCAGATAAAACAAATTACCTAGTTATGTTTTTTGAATTAAACTTAACTTTTTCTTTTGTCATGTTTAATAATAATCTACCATTTTCACATTTATTAGTCTTATGGTAGCCAAGAAAGGTCTTCCTAAGATAATGCAAACTTTAGTATTCTTTTCCATATCTAGAATAATGAAGTGAGTATGAATAAATAACTTTTTGACCTTAACTAACACATTTTCTAATAAAACTAAAAGGTGTTTAATATAATGATAAACTAATTATGAAGTTAAAATTATCAGTGTCAATTTTTAAGGTCCTAACTTTTTAACAATTGATCAAGGTATTAAAGACACGTGGAACCCAAATTACATAAATCTTTAGATAGATTAGCATTATCGATAGTGCAAAAAATAGAACTTCGTAGATCTTTAAGTTTTGGTGGTAGTTTATTATGGATTATGACATTCAGTTCGGCATTCAAGGAAATGTTCATAAACTCCTTCAATATTATCTTTTTAACTATGATCTCTTTGAGAAACTTGGTATAGGTAGGTATTTGTATAAAGGCATTTATAAATGAGATGTTTATGTGTAGCTACCTAAAGACCTCCAAGTACTTTTTAAATGATGTATTTATTTTATTATAATTAAGCATCTGAACGAAAGGAATGGAAGCCACATACTATTGGACTTTTTCTTAGATGACCTTCTCATTGCCTTTATCATTTGCCTATTAAACCCTACCTCCTTATGGTTATCATTTTATTACCTAATCTCCTTACCATTTCTCAATTTCATCGACTTACATTGCTCCTTTATATTGCTTAATAAGGATTCTTTCCTCATAGAATTGAAATAATTGATTAGCTACCTAATTTGAAGTGTTAAATTTTTATTTCAAGTAGCTATTAAAGCAAATTTTGCTTTAAAATTTTCAAATATCTCTAGTCATTTTTGCTAATATCATAATAGCAAACTCCCAATATGGCTTACTTTATTATTACTATTAGGGTCTTGTTGAAATCTTAAAATATTACTTTGTCTTTGCCTTCTCCTCTTATTTAGTTGCTCCAACCAAAGTGTGGATAATTTCACCATTCTAGAATATATATGTTGTTTTATAGATAATTTTGTTATCATTGCTAATTCTACAAGTAGTCCATGTGCTCTATTGGCTTAGCAAAATGGTTGCCCACTTGACATTCATCGCTAATACAACCTCCTAACTCATAACCCAATGCTTGAGTTGGACTTATAAATCAATTTAAGTTGTCAATTTTTCTTATAAGTGTTTCTACTTGAGTTGCCAACATTATGACCACATCCATATTCTAAACACCTGCTAACCTTAGTGCCCTAACCTTGCTTGATAGCTTATTAGTAGTTATCATAGTCATTTCCTTAATCAAGTTCAAGGCAACTTCAAAATTCTTATTCTTTAAGGTTCCTCCAACTGATGCATCTACCATTTGTTTTATAGCATAATCTAAACCATTATAGAAAGTATGAAATTGAAACCATGCTGGTTGTTCATAATGTGAACACATCTTAATCCGTTCTTTGTACTTCTCTTATGACTCGTATTGGATTTTATTATCTAACTATCAATAGGTAGAGATATCATTCATTAGTTTAGCAGTCTTTACTAGTGGGAAATACTTGGACCAAAAATTTATCCGTTAAGTTATCTCACATGGTGATTGAGACTATAAGATGTGACTTCAACCACCCTTTAGCCTAGATATTACAATGAGAATAGAAACAACCCCAATATGATAGTGTTGTTAGATATTACATTAACTTTAAACATGTAACATATCTCCATGAAGTTGACAATTTATGCATTTGTATCTTCATTAGGTAATTTGTTGAATTGCATAAATTGTTGTAACATTTGCATGATGTTATGTTTAATCTCATAATTATTCAGTATGATCATCAGTAATTGTATGCTTCACTATATCGTCATAAATAATGGCTTCTTATAGTATAGCATAAGCCCTATGCTCACCTTCCATATTACTGCGATGTTGAACTACTTGTGTAGAAATCTTCTCTCTCTCAAATTGTTCGTAAAAGCATATTCTCAATCTTTGAATCCTTTTCCAAAAGCTACGAAAAATATATTCTTGTCATACACCAAAAGTCATACACCTATAGTTAAATTTGTATAAACACAAAACAAATTCAATAATTAAATAAAAATTTTGAAATAAATATAAACAAAATAACTAGATTAATAGTTCTCAAATCTCTTCAATATTGCAGATATTCCCTAATAACTTTATGTATATTATATATATATCCTTTCTATTTTAATACAAGAGTAAGGCAAGTAGACCTATCATTATGTAATAGTAAAGTGGTAGTAGGGGTCGATCTCACAAGAGATGAATATAACTACTAAGTTTAATCTTCTCAATATTACGTAATTAATAATCAATTGGGTTTTTTATTGAATGAATTTAAAAATGAATAAAAAATGTAAACTAATTTGGATCACTACTAGAAAACTGAAATAATATTCAATAAAGAGAATCAGTATGAATAAAAAAGAGTTCCCTTCTAACTTCATCTTACATCCTCGATTCAATTATAGGGATTCTACTATTTAGACCAATGAACTTTCCTAAAACAATGATCTATCATCCATCAAGGTATAACCACCTATCTCCATATTAATTGACCAACATATATATCTAATTAGCTACCCTCAAAATGTAATAGGTTCTTTAAAACCTCACAACAAGCTATCCTAATGTTAGAAGAGTCACGTAGGTCTATATCTAGATCCTCATTGAATCCTTAATATATATTCCTAGTTTGAAAGTCATTTCGACTATATTTATATATGAATTCTAATTAAATCTAGGTTATCGCTTGTATATGATCAATATTAATATTAACACACATAAATCTCAAACATATAACTCTTTATGAAAATTGAAATCAAAACATACAAGAATCCATTAGGGTTTCATCTACTATAGACATAAATAATTAATTATAAAATAACTTTGAAATAATTTTTCTTAAAAAAATGAAAGAAGCCACTATTAAAAATCTTGACCTTTTTATGTAGTTCTCTTCCTTGGAATGATCATGATCTCTCTCTTTGTGGAAAATATATGTCCAAGTGCCCTCTATGGTGTCTTTATATCCCTAACCTAAACCTAAGATGGGAACTTTTGAAATAAACAAAAGCTACCAAAATTGTAATCTATGTGTTATTTAAATAGACAATTTTGAAAGAAACACAAAATGGCACAAGGTCGAGTGTCAAGCCATATTCATCCAAAAATGATGTTCTCTTAATATTTTTATTTGTATACTCCTCCAATAATTGGCTAAACAATTATCTCATAGAATTCACTGTTCCTTAGCTTGTTTAGATATAAAGAATTATCGAATTCATCATTAAATTCCTTATATGGGAAATCGAATGAGGAATTCACAAGTTTTACATCTCTTAAGAAGCTTATTATAAGTGAAGAAGGGGCAATGTCATTAGAAACCTAGATGCAACCGGGGTTGAGGATTGTATACTAATAAACTTGTGTAATTCATTCTTTTTAGACACTATAGGATTGAAAGCACAAAATTGAATATCAATAAATAAACAAAAAAGAACTAAAAGGAGATTCTCTTACTCCTTGTTGGTTGCTCGAATTAACCATATCCTTGTTAGAACTAACCATATCCTTGTAACATGTTATAATAAATCCATAGGGATGAATAAAGTACGCTGACCTCTAAAAATTGATTTTATGTCTCAAGTGTTATCCTTAAAAGACTATACCTAAAATGTTAGCAAGTTCCCTAGCAAACTTCTTCCTTTCTCAAGATGCTCATAAAAGCATCTTAATCTTTGATTTTTTTTTTTTTTCACAAGCTTCGAAAAGTTTATTCTTGTCATTCATTGAGAGTCACACACTTACATTTACATTTGTATAAGCACAGAAAATAAAAAATCAACAATTAAATAAAAATAATTAAAAATATACAAAATTACTAGATTAATAGTTACCAAATCTCTTTAATATTACACATATTCTCTAGTAAAATCACTAAAAACTTGATATGTGTCTTATATATACCCTTACTATTCTAATGCAAGTCTAATGCAAGTAGACATATGGGTAATTACCACAATAAATTTGAAAGTTTGTCACGTTCCAACTGTATTAAGTCCATGGTAATTACCCAACTATATGGGTGTGTACATAATGCGGTAAAGAAAACGACCAACAGGCCATAACCTTACTGATATAGACATAAATGGCCAGAAAGACAAGCTTGTCCTTCTTCCATACATTGCAAAAGGTAAATGAGACAAGAAATGAAGGTCTCAAAAGCACCAAGAGCTAGAGGACTCGTAAAGCAGCAGCAGTAATTAGGCAATGTTGCTCAAGTTAAACTCGCTACAATATCCCAATTACATGTTTTTACTCTCATTACTGGCAAAAGGCACAATTATTGTGTATATCCCCACACCTGATCTTCAGACCGTGTAGGCTTGTTGAATTGTATCTATGTCGAGGCCTTTCAATCTCACCACTGATTCTACATGACCCTTGAGTGTGTGAAGCTCCCTCAACCTGCAACCACGCACACATAATTCAAAATTTGGAGAATTCCACCAAAATCAGAGAAGTTTCCAATGAACGAAAAGCCAGCATATGTAACAAAGATTCAAAATAACTTATGAGGAAGCTGACAACATTTCACACCATCTGGCAGGCTTACTTTATGATGTGATAACTCCTTATTCCTACAGCAAGGACTAATCCTTAAATAGAAAATATGAGTTCTTCAAAAAGATAATATTTAAAAAAGGTAAGATTCTGCCAGATGTGCTTCTCACAATTCTTCAAATGCCCCATAAGTCAATGCAAGACAAAACGGCATTCAGGTACATAACCATGTATGAAGCTGAAAAGACGGACTGCTAAAATTCCAGCATACCTTGCTATTTCAGCTCTCCTTTTAGCTTCTTCAGCCATCTGGTTGAGCTCTGTGAAACGAGTCCGGTCAGTGAACATCTTTGTATCTGGTGGCTGCAACCCATGCAATGTTCTTTGTGCGTGTGCCCACTGAAGCTCACGTTGTTCCTTGCCGAAATCCTTTTGCCTTGTGAAAGCAATCTAAAAATCGAGAAAATTAATCACAGGAAAAAAGATTAGACACATACAAAAAACATGCAGACTTAAAACGTCAGTCTGCTCTAAGGAACCACAACGAAATTCAATGCAACTAGTACCCTTTGCTCAATGACAAGATCCCAGGCTCTTCCACTCAAAGCATATCTTATAAAAAACTTAATGAAGTCGAGTGGTATGTAGAAGATGATGTTATAAAGCCAAATGACACCTGCCCAACCCCAACCAATCCCTTCAATAGCAGCAAAGCTCCAATTTGCATAGACCGCAATTAGAGTGGCAATCTGCAGAAAATCGAAGGTTTAGCATTTCAGTTTCACTAGAGTTGCTTGAGCATCTATATACAAATGAACAGGAAATAGCCTCACCAGCTGAGCAATCACAAATGCTACTACAAGCAGTAGCCCAGGACGTTCAACAAAAGACCAACTTCTAGACCGCGTCACGAATATAAGTGCCTGACTGATAATGCTCACTTGCAAATAAATAGCTGATGCAAGCTTGCGGAAGTCATCATGGGCAGTTTTCTCCAAAGTTGACACACCAAAGACCCTCTGGAAAATTAACAGGAGCACATATTAACTGTTGAGTACAGGGAAATAAAATTCAAAGCTATATGTGACAAAACATAAATCATGACAGATACATGCTGATACTTTAGTTAAGAAACTTGCAAATTGGTAAAGCTGAGAACAGTATGTACAAGACGTCAGACATCCCCATCTTAACTAACTTGTTTTCAACTGCAGGTGATATATCCCTCATTTGTTCCGGTTACTGTAGTCTTAAAGAGTATTCTTGTGAAATATTATGTCCAAAAACAAAAACGCAAAGAACACAATGAAAATTAAGCATTTAGACAGATTTTGATCTGATATACTTGCATTGTATATTTATCCATAAAAATTCATGGCTTAATAAATGTTATGTCATCTTACTGGGAAGAAGTCTGTTTTATATGCCGCCCAAAAGAATATGACTGTCATCATTGCAAGGTAACTACCAAGAACAATTCCAGTGGTAAAAATCTCTGCTAGCTTCCAGCTGTCTGGCATGGGAGATGGTTTCACTCTATCCTTTGAAATTGTCATAATGGTACCTGAAATTACATAGTTCTAATAGTTAATGAACCAAGCCATGCTATGATCAAAATACCAATCTATCAACCATAGATAATGAACTTTCCGATTCCTAACAATTAGCACAAGAGAAACGTTTCAGTTATTGTAGCTGAAATGCTACATGTTTAGCACCAACTGTGACAAATATCAAACTGAATTCCTACTTATACATTTCAACCAAACCAATACCACCAACAGCATATTTTCAAGTTCATTTCAGGACTATTTCTCAATACAATAGTTGGTCCTCGTATACGTGTGTGCGTGTGTGGGTGTACATGTCACAGGTACAAAGATTGCAAGAGTGGAAAAAGAAAATAACTAACCATCATTGAGAATGGCAATGATAAGCACCATAAATGGTGGAAAATCAAACTTCCATATTAGGGCCAATAGCATGAAACCAAGCTGCCACAAGTACAATAAAAGAAAATCAGTAACAGAAATGATGAAAATTTTCAATGAGATAGCTTTCTCATAATTCAAATGCAAATAAGATAACATGATAGAAAAGTTTCATCTATATAACTAGCAAAACTAGTTGAGGCATTTTTCCAAAAAAAAAAAGAAAATTTGAGGCAGCCTAACGTACCACAATACGAATAGTGATAGAAACTGCATAGATCTGCAAAAAAAGAAAATGAAAA
Organism: Erythroxylum bequaertii; assembly: GCA_024520955.1. Lineage (NCBI taxonomy): Eukaryota > Viridiplantae > Streptophyta > Magnoliopsida > Malpighiales > Erythroxylaceae > Erythroxylum > Erythroxylum bequaertii. The sequence goes on from JANIJF010000006.1 coordinate 62,701,126, forward strand.
AAAATTAATAGGTAATAAAAAATTGTAATGCTAAAAAGGGCACAGATAAAACAACATATTGCAAAAAAAACCATCCAGAACAATAGTGTCAACCTTTCTAAATAAGTTTGTCCATGAGAAAATCATGAGAGTCAACACTTACTGTGTAATTTTTCATCCTCTGGAATATTGCCCGACTTGTCAAGACAGCACTTATGATAACACTAAGGCCAGGCTCAGTGAGGACAATATCAGAAGCACCACGAGCTGCATCAGTTGCATAAGCAACAGCAATCCCTATATCAGCCTTCTTAAGAGCAGGTGCATCATTAACTCCATCCCCAGTCATCCCACAGATATGTTTTCTAGCTTGCAAGCGTTTCACAATCTCATATTTGTGTTCTGAAATAACACCATATATCAAACTAGTTAATTATGCATACCTTTCTTGGACTTTTGGCTACAACTAGTTATTAGCGAGGAACACTAAATCCAAGATTTGAATCCAATGGACCAATTTATTGAATTCCATTAACCAGCTGGATATCCAAAGTGAAAGTAAAATCAACTACTAAGGGGAAAATGTAAAAGATATTACCAGGGAAAACACCAGCAAATCCATCAGCTTTCTCTATCAGTTCATCAATTGGTAAAGCACAAATAGACTCATCCTTGTCCTGTCCTAACAATGCTGATGAAGGGTACATATTGGTTCCCATTCCCAATCGTCTTCCCGTTTCCTTTGCTATTGCAAGCTGATCCCCTGGTAAAAGCCACAAGTTTCAGCAACGTAAAACATGAAAGGAGATATAAATTAAGCATTTTTAGAACATGGATGGTGTTAAAATTAGAAAAACAACTCAGGAATTTATGGTGAATTTTTTAACAACCAACGTTGCAAACTCAGCTTAATGGAAGATGGGAATCCCATACGAATTTTCCTTCAGAATATTTACAGAACTGGACACTTTGAAGGGGTCCACATAGAAAAGAACAAACCTGTAATCATTTTCACATTTACACCAAGATTTAAAGCCCTCCTTATTGTCTCTGCACTGTCATGTCTGGGTGGATCAAAAAGAGGCATGAGGCCAATGAATTGCCAGGGGCCTCCAGAACTCTCTTTCCTTCCTTCTGGAACTTCCTGTATAATAGAAGCAAGTAACCAATGAAAGAAAATAATATAAGAAACCTTAAACAATAACAAGGTATAGTAAGAATATAACACAGTAAACATAAAACCATAAGGGATTCAAAAGGCTTCTTATTACCTGGTATGCAACAGCAAGGGAGCGTAAACCCCTTTCTGCGAACTTATCAATCACAGCATGAACTCTTCGTTCAATGTCTGACTTGTTGTGCGCAAGGTTTAGAATCTAAAAGGACCACATTCAAAGATAAGAATTAGTGTAAGAACTCACAAGAGCCTGAGGCCAAGGTGTAAAATCCATGCAATATACCTGCTCTGGTGCACCTTTGCTGACTCTATGCATTTTACCGTCACCGTCAATATAAGTCAAGGCTGTACGCTTATCAGTAGGATTAAAAGGGAGGAAGTGAACTTCTTGAATCCCAGCACGTGCCTTTTTTTAACACAAAAATATTAGAACATATGGCCAACAAAAGATGGAAAAATTAAATAAAAAACAAATAGGTAGAAAACAAGCTGAAAGTAATCAAAAGATTTAACCAAAAGTAAAGAGAAAATCATGGCAGTGAAGTACTTCTTTAGGATCAGCCAACGTGCCAACGATAGCAGAATCTATTGCATCTTGATTCTCAGTTCTAGAAGCACGAGCTGCCATCAGAACTACTGTATCTGCATCTATTCCTTTGGCAAAAACCTGATGCACAGTGAAAATTTTAGAACAATAACACTGATTCACTGAACTTTAAACAATGGCCTCTCTAACCAACCTCAATGATATTTTTGTCTACTGTGAGTTTATTTAATGTCAGTGTCCCTGTTTTATCGCTGCAAAGAACATCCATGCCTGCCATCTCTTCTATGGCAGTCATTCTCTTCGTGATAGCTCCCTGTTAATCAATCTAGTCCCATCATCTTCTGCTGAAAACTCATCAATATATATTAAACAAAACCATTGCAAGGTCATAGCGAACCTGCTGAGAGAGCCTATGAGAGCCAATTGCCATGGTCACTGACAAAACTGTAGGCATGGCAATTGGAATTCCTCCAATGAGAAGCACAAGAAGATTGTCAATTCCAGGACGATATTTCCGATCTTGTATTGGGTACATAACAATGATCTCTATAATCATGCCAACAGCAATCGAACAGATGCAGAAATTCCCAATTGCAGTCAAGACCTACATATCGTGTTACACAGAAGATTAATCAAAATCAGTCATACATCGTAACTCGGATAACAAAGGTCCTTATCCCTCCTTGCCTTTTGGAAGTGGCCAACTTGGTTAGTGGTATCCACAAGGTGAGCAGCCTTTCCGAAGAAGGTATGGACACCAGTAGCAATGACCACTGCTTCAATCTCTCCTTGTTTGCAAGTAGAACCAGAGTAAATGCCATCTCCAGGACCTTTTGTAACCGGAAGGGACTCACCAGTAAGTGCAGACTGTAAGAGCAAAGATTTAGGACATCAGGAAGACAACAACAACTAGAGTACTAGACCAAGTCAACCAGACTTTCGCATTAAAAGCAATTAGAATGAAAGACCCACCTGATCAATCTTAAGTGGATCACCTTCAAGCAAACGAGCATCAGCTGGAATAATATCTCCCAGTTTTATACTGATTATGTCACCAGGAACCAAAATATCAGCATCCTGCTCATTCCAGCTTCCATCTCGAAGGACCTTTATCAAAACCAGAGATGAATTGAAGGGCTAATTACCACAATACATGCACTTTGAATTCACACAAGCATTCAATCATGGTTGTAGTTATTGTGTTTTTGGGTTCTTAA
>JANIJF010000006.1:62790194-62806365 GCA_024520955.1 Erythroxylum bequaertii
AGCAAAAGAAGGCATAAACATATATAAATAAAGTGCTTCCTCGCGAGGGCGAGGAGCGAGTATTTGCTTTATGGTAGTGGGATGTTGCATTTTGCATTGTTTATGTTTAATTATATTATTGTAAAACTCTGAGTTAGGGTTTACGGTAGTGTAATTAAATTAGCTTGGTTATAGTTTAATCAAGCGTTGAACAATTTTTTGTGTTATGGATATGGTTATATGTAGAATTCTGATGCTCAATATATGAAGTCTCATATATATGTTTTGGTGATTGTGTTAATCTTCTTTATCTGCCTAGTTGTGTTTGATATCGAGATTGTGCTTGATCCGAATGACCAATTGCATTAACTTATTCATTTCACATACTAAGATGCTTTTAACAAGTTTTTAAGGAATGGAGTTCATTGATTAAAACCTTGGACTTAAAAAGTCCTTTAAGGTTGATTATTTGAAAACTAAGTAGATTACAATCCCGAAAAATTTGTTTTGCACAGTGATAGCCTAAGCATGTTTTCAAGAGGATTTTATCTCAATTGAACATTGTCTGAGTTGTTAATTTCATTTTCCCAAAAATCCAAAAATAATGTTTATACATTCTTTTTTAATTTTTAGTTTGATTTCCTCAATTTTGATTAATGATTCGAAACCCCCTTTTTATCAACTTAAATTGCATCTTTGACAATTAGGCTAGCTTAAACCTTTTTCGTTAGGTTACAGTTAAGTGCGACGACCCGAGGATGCACCTTATATTGTAATCCTTAGAATTAATTATTTTTTATTTGGTTTCCAAGGGATTGATCCTCAGATCGAGACGAAGAGCATATCAAAATGACGCCGTTGTCGGGGAACCAAGAAATTGCTTTTCCAATGGCTTTGCCATAGTCAACTTTAATTGTCGTTGATAATAGGAATCTTTGCTTTTGAATTGCATCTTTGATAGTTTGCTTTTCACACTTGTCCATAGTATAGATTTTGATTTTCCTTTGCATAAGCATACAATTAGAAACATATACAAGCATACTTTCATACTCTAACTTTTCACACTTAGCAGTTTTTCACACTCTTACAGACATCTATACATTCATACACTCGCATCCATCACATTTCACCCTTTTATTTGATTTTGTGTGATTGTGAGTCCGTTTTACTATAGCTTCAAATTTTGTTTCTGTGAATTGTTCTTATGCATGCCCAAGAAACTTAGACTTGTTCATTTCCATCCCGAAATCGAAAGAAACTTTAGAAAACTTAGTAAAGAGAGGAAAGAACAAGAGAGACGTAGGGTAGTTGAGCAAGAAAAAGAAAATATGGTCGAGAACCCAAACTTTGCACAACATCCTAACTTTCCTGCTACCCAACCAAAAAATGGAGATCATGGATTAAATGGTGAGCAAGAGAGGGTAGGAGAGAACAATGGAAATCAAAGACGTAGGACTATTAGGGAAGCAACCACTTCTGACGTTAATTATGACCCATTTACTGTTGCTTGCCCTAATTTTGATGTTAATTTTGAAGTTAAAGGTTTGCTGATTAATTCCCTTCCCAAATTTCATTGTTTGGTAGGAGAAGATCCGTATATGCACCTACAGTCATTGTCAATGATCTGTCAAAGCATGAAGCCGGTAGGAGCATCACTGGACCAAGTTCTCTGGAAGATGTTTCATCTATCCCTCGAAGGAATGGCACAGGAGTGGTACATGAGCCTTCCGAGACATGTAGCGAACGCATATCATAGCTGTGCTAATTTGAGGAAGAACTTCCTAGAGAAATATTTTACCACCTCCAGGACATCATTGATGAGGAAGGAAATCTATTCGGCAAAGCAAGAGTATGACGAATCCTTATATGATTACTGGAACCGCTTTCAAGACCTGCTATCTAGATGCCCCCATCACCAAATTCTTGATGAGCAGTTGGTGCAATATTTCTATGATGGGTTGAAGAGTCAAGAGAAAGGTATGTTGGACGCAACATCTGGAGGATCTTTAATTGACCTCACGACATCGGAATCATGGGATCTAATCAAGAAGATGGATCTAAACCATCAACAGTACAGTATGAGAGATTCCAGAGGAGTGCATGAACTAGGAGCTTTAACAACTCAAGAAAAAGAATGGAAAGTCTGGAATCGAAGGTGGATTCACTGGAAAACAGGATAACATCACAGTTGTCTTTCATCACTGCAGAATTAAAGAACTTGAATGTGCATCGCCCATCATCTTCAATGGATCTTACCGCACCTAGTTGTGATACTTGTGGGTTGGTGATGCACATATCGAGCGTATGCCCTGGAAGATATGAAGAGGTGTCGGCAGTGTATCCAGGAAGAACAAATATGAAGTGGGATCCATACTCTAACACATATAATGAAGGATGGAAGGCTAATCCAAGATTTAGTTGTAGAAATGATGAGAGCAGAGCACCTCATAGATTCCAACAAGGAGGTGGAGCTGGACCTTCCAACAACCAGTTCCCCAATCAACAAGCTCTGAAGGTGCCTGATAAAGAGGATACAAATCAATTGCTTCATAACACGCTGACCCTGATGAAGGAAGAGAGGAATTCCAATACTAACCAGTTCAATGCAATAGCGAACCTTATTCAGCAGGATTCTTCTAAAACCGCTGCCCAGTTCAACGCTTTGGAGAAAAGAATGGAACAATGGGAGACAAAAGCGGAGAACATCGATACATATGTCACCCAGTTATCCAACAACATGAGTGAGAATCAAGCTAGAAGTAGTGGGACAATTCCTTCCAATACCGTGATGAATCCGAAGAGTTTAATTACAATTGCTCTGCGAAGCGAAAAACAGGTGAGATTTGACACTCCAGAAGACGAAGCTTGCAATGAGGAAATTGTGTTTGAAGAAGCACCTTTACTTAAGGAAACAACAAAGAGATCTGAGAGTGTTAGAGAAAAGAGTCTGTTGAGAGAGAAGAAGTCAGCAACTAAGGACAAGGGAACTACTCCAAGAAGTTTACAGGACCAAGCTGAGCATGAGAAATTAAGCGAGCACGAAGCCACAGGTAAGGAAGTAAACCTTCAAGACCTTCCTTTTCCAAATTCCTATTTGATGGGCAAGCGTATGAATGAAATCAAGCATGAAAAGGAAATCATAGACTTATTTGGAAAAGTAGTGGTAAACGCCCCCTTACTTGACTTAGTAAAACAAGTCCCGGCCTATGCTAAATACCTAAAGGATTTATGCACGAACAAAAGGAAGTTTAGGCCAAATGAGAGAGTCCAAGTGAGCTCAAACGTGTCCACATTATTTAAACCACAAATCCTTGTCAAGTGTCATGACCCTGGATCTTTCACTATTCCTTGCGTCATAGGAAAAGTAACTATAGGAAGAGCTCTGTTAGATCTAGGGGCCTCTATAAATGTGATGCCCAAATCCGTCTATCAAGCCTTAGGCGTGAAAATTTTAAAACCTATGTCTGTGGTCTTACAGTTGGTTGATAGATCCTTTAGGCATCCAGTGGGTATAATTGAGGACATCCTAGTCTAGGTAAAGGGATTGGTATTTCCTGCTAATTTTTATGTGCTTGATATGTCTTCTGAAGTTGTGCAGGATACCTCATTAATTCTCGGGCGACCTTTCTTATGGACAGCGAGCACCATGATTAGCACGAAGGAAGGTAAGATCACCATGGTGGTTGGCGACCAACATAAAACTTTATTCCATCAAAAGAAAATGAACTTGAAAGAGAACCTATGTTTATGGCAAGGCCCAAACTTAGGTAAGGGCAAAAAGGACACTTACTTAAGGCCTATTTTCATAAAGAATAAAATAAGGCTTAGTCTTGACCTTCATAAAAAAAACAAAATTGGGTTTACTCTTAATCCTTATAAAGAGTAAAATGAGACAAAATAGGATGCAGTTCACTTTTAACTCCCGTAAAGAGTAAAATGAGACAAATCCTCTTAGTTTTTTTTCTTTACATGTTTTTGCTTTTGATTTTTTTAGTTGTTCTCTAAATCTTAATGTTAAGAATTAATGCAACTCATTAAAATCTTCAATTGTATCATATGAGGGGTTTAAGGTAGCCTCTTTAATAATAAAACTATGCTTTTAAAAGTTTACATATCTTTTAAAAGTTTAAATATTTATATATTGTTGATTTATGATGACCCCTTTTTTTATTTGCCCAAGACTTATAAAACATTAGAAATGGTCCTGTTTATGGCTACTATACAACAAACACTTTTTCATTTGATCCTTATCCATATCTCTAACTCAACTTGATTACTCTGTAGCTTTAACACAGATCAGATGACTGATCTTTCATAGTTATCCCAAATCTCAATAGTCATTCCAAATTCTCTTCCACAACCAACAGGGAAAGAGTTTGAAGTGGAATCAAAGCTTTAATAATTCGTTAGTTAATTTATAGATGTGAGGAATGTGGTGAATAATCTTAGAGACCTAAGATGGCAAAGACTTTTTCTTTAATGTAATAGAATTGAAGCGAAATTATTAAAGAGTGACAATTAAACTTAATTTTTAAAGTTCAACTCAACTCAATCTAAGATGACAAGTATCATGAAGACTTATATATATATATAAATATATATATATTATAGAATTGGAGTAAATTATCAAAGACCTCATATAACAATTAAACTTAAATTTCAAAGTTTAACTTAATTTTTTTGTGATTGTCAACTAATAAATTAGTTTATTTTCAAATGCTTGATATCACTTGTGTTTAAATATTTCATTTACACTCTTACCATACAAGTATGTTGCTTAACTCAATTAAATGGGACAAATAAAAGAGATGTGACAAAGTCATTTTTTAATGTTCTATTCATAAAAAGATATAATACATAAGATTTTAAGTAATTTCTTCATCGAAATACTTTACAATAACACTGCTCAACAACTCTTTACTCAAAACTCGAACTTTCTTACATAACCCTCAACTTTCCAACAGATGATTAAATGTATAATGCTACTTACAAATAAACTACAAATGATGCTATTATATAGGCTTACAAGAACTTAGAGATCAATAAAACTAAAACTATTCACTTTCTCTACTAACTTATTAAGTTAGTGGAGAGTTACCACTTCTTCTACTAACTCCACCAAGTTAATGGAGTGTTATCCACTTTAGACTACTAACTCCTCTTTTATACATGAGATAAAGTGTTTGGAAGAAGTCAATCAGTTGCCACATTATCTTATTCACTTTCTCACTCCTTATGTAGTGCTCCTACTATATTAGGTAGTAATATTATTTTATTAAGCCACTAATTGCATATTCTTGCTATATGTTGACACATTATCGCATTTTAAAGATAAGTACCATGATGAGCTTTCAATTTTTTCATCCTGAGTCATCTTTATACATGGTTCATCTAAGCACGTCTATAGTGCAGTCACATTGCTCTATGACTTAAGTTAGGAACAATCTAAGTCATTGTATAATAAGCATTGCACATTTATATATCTTTGGACATAGTCGTCAAACTTAATTATACCCTTGGACTTAGTACAACTTAGTTGTGCCATCATATTTGGTCTCACATCCAAATCTTTCCTTTTGTTGAAGACTTCTACTAGTCAGTACAATTGTACACCAACGATCACCTACTCTCAAGCTTTTGTCAACAATTTCCATTTTTCCTTGCCCACTCAGAGGTTTTTGCCTTATTCCACCATTGACATGCCATCTATATGCCAACTCGAGTGCCAAGCATTGACCAATGGCTCGTTAATACTTACATAATTTTATATTATGGACTTAAGGGTCTAACAATAGGCTTATTGACTCTAAAGTTTATGGGTTATAATTATTCGCAAGCCAGTTAAGGTATATCATCTCTCCAATATAAATAAGATTAGAGTAAAATGTTTACTTTAACCTTACGATTTCACCAAAACATAAGTTGAACACTAACATTTCTAAGCGTTCAAAATAAATTCTAGTGCTTACAAAACATTCAAACTAAACTCTGAGCATACAAAAATTTGGATAAAGTTGAGTCTCTATAAGTTATGTATCACATTAACGCTAACTTAGCACGAGTTTACTAGATTTTATCTAGAACATGGGTTTTACTTTCTCACATAACATAAATATGACATTATGATACTTAAATTTTTAAAATTATTTAATTTTTAAAATTATAATTTTATTCACTAAACTACAATTAAAACTAATAAATATAAATTCATTTATGTAGTAATTGTAATTACCTTAAATTTAATTAAAAATTACCAAATCCTAAATCAGGGGCCTAATCTTAAATTCTATAGACAAAATAGATGCCTATACAAAATTCCTTGTCATCGATACCCCTTCACTTTATTCTCCATTACAGCTCTTCATTGCCCTTCTTTTAACTCTTATCATCATTAAGTTGTCACTATCATCACATTTTAGCTTCAACATCCTCATCTTTAGAGGATTATGATTTTGGTGCATTATCAATAGGTTTGGATTTGGTGTTTGTATGCATTATAAATAGGTTTGATTTAGTGTTTGTATTCTTATGTTAGTGATACTTTTCTCATAGTCTAATGATAGTTTAGGCAAATCTTATTTCTTATGGATCAAAGAAGATGAAGAAAAAGACAAACTTAAGGAAGAGATAGAAATTGACTCAAATTCTAAATCCTTTAATAATGATAAACTCAAAGATTTGTATAATGATAAAGAGGGATTGCAACTACATGATTTTGAGCTTTTATGCAAAAAATGCTTTAAATGGTTTGTGTTGGAGTTGGAATAAACAGTAATAATAGTGTTTCATAAGTTTCATTTTTATAAGTATTGTTTAGGATTTGATAGAGCTTCCTCAAACTCAAAAAGTCCTTTCATTGACTTGAACACCTTGGGGCCTTAGGGAAAAACAAGCGAGGTTGATGTTGTTTGGCATTAGAGACTTAGGTGTTGTTTGTGAGGAACTTTGAAGATCTTTTCTTAGTAAAGTCATAAGTTAAAGATAATGAGAATCTAACATTGGTCACTTAGAGGGGCAAAGTGTACCATCAAAGAAGAGTTGATAGACAAAGAGCATGACAACATAATTCTCTAATCGTCAGAACTCAGAGTCTATAAACGATGAATTTCAAATGGATGTATATTTCTTTAATAGAATTTAGAATTAGTGATTGTGATTTAAGGTTTTGTAATTTGTGAATTAGGAATTTTAATTAAATTAGGATTATTTAAATTAATTTATGTTTATTAGTTGTAATTATAATTTAAGCCACATTGTGCCATATAAGATAATGTGACCCATGTTATAAGTAGAAAATAATAAATTTGTGCCACGTTATAATTGTCCTAACATATAAAGGACAAATACTTAACTCCATTTGAATCATTGTCCACTCACAATTTGATTTAAACGTTTTTCAAATGTTATAGTTCATTTTGAATGCTCCAATAGGATTTAACATATATTTTGGTGAAAATTTTAAAATAAAAATATATAATTTTTGCTATAAGATCAACAATAGATATTTTCTTTGCATAAGGATCAGGATAAAGGTCATTAAGAATAGTGATCATATCTAAAATCTTCTCATGCAATAATGTTAGGATATTATTGCATCTAATATTAGGGGTAGATCATGAAAAAAATTGAGTTATTTTGTCAATAAAAAAACTCACAAATATTTTCTTTAATATGTTTTACTCAGAGTCTTCATGTCCCAACACTTAATCAGTTAGTTGTATATTTAAGACATAATTAATTATATTCATTTTTATCTTGTACATGTTTGTTTAATTTACTAAGATATAAGATAAATTTCATGAGATAAATAAATGTGTAAATAAGATTACGAAGAGATCATAATTATAAGATTTATATTGCAATTAAATATTATCCTCAAAATTTTCATTGTCGTTGCTTTCTTAAGATTAAACATTAATAAAGTATAAAGACTAAAACACTTTGAGTTTCTTCTCTATGAAAAGCATAATCAATCTCATATAATAAAGTACGAGAATACTTCAATAAGCATGTAGATGCTTATTAGAGAATAAGTTTGCTAAATTGACCTAACATGAGACTTCTATGTGGAATATTACTTATATGTCTATAAAAATGCTCAATATGATGATTATATAAATGGCCATTTGACTGAATTTTTCAAAATATCTTTTATAAATATTATTGTATTTTGATACTGTTTATGACTTATCCTAGTCAAGGATAACATATTTGGTAGTCATTAGATATGAAATAAGCCATATAAAGGTAGCTAAACAATCAATTTAGGATTCATCACTTTAAAGTAATTAAAGAGAATGTTTTACTGTCTTGTTTAGTATTAATTTGGAAAACTATTAGCCAAAATGAAATTACAATTTTAAAATAAATTTTAAATATCATTAAAAGAACTAATTACTAATATTAGAAAACTAATGTGATTGTATTTAAACAACATAGACATTAATTCAATATTTTATGTCTAAACAAAAACTTGTATGATGAAAAGATTGAAGTATATAGAAAATCATACACAAAAAGATTAGTCAAAACACTTTTAACATTCTTAATATTTGGATAATTATAATGTATTACTAGACATCAATATTGATTTATAGATAAATTATTTAATTAGAAAAGTAAAAATAAATTAAGGATGTTGAATTTATCTAATACTAAATACAATTAGGAATTATAGTTTTTATTTATTGCCAATAAAATTAAGAACCTAATAGTTCACACATAACATATGCTTTAAGAGAGAAAAACTAATTTAATCAAGTTTAAATTGATTGTAAAATTTGAGATACTTTAATGTCAAATATAATATATTCATAAAAATAAGGGCTAATTAAGTTGAGATGAAGTTATCATTAATTATAATTAGATACCAATTAAGTTAAAATAAGCTTGAATGTCTTTTAATTTTAATTTTTAATTAAATTAAATTCCTAAAAGATCAAATTCAATATAAATAACTATAGGTTCTAAAGGAACTATCACTTCTTAGTTATTCATGTTTACAACAATTAAAGAGTTCTCGCAATTTATTTGGGTGAATATTATTAAAGCTAGATGCTTATACTACTAAAATGGCTACAATTAACTTGCTTGAGAAATTAATTAGAGAGGAGCTACATAAAAGAAAATTAAGTTTTATAATAAAGTTAGAATTTAAATGTATTCTTTATTATATTTATACATTAATCAAATTTAAAAATTTTAATTGATTTTAATATTGAAAATTTTATGAATTTTTTTCTTTTGCTACGAGCGATATGAGATCCTATCCCGACATGAAAAAAATTTGATGATTTCTCTTATAAATCTAGAACATTAAAGAAAACAAAGAGTTCGATTAACATCATAATATTATTAAAGAAAGTGTTACATAATTGACCATTAACATCAGTAATTAAATCCGCATAATTTCAAAAAATGTGTATAAATAAAGATAGTATACTTGTATGAACATAAGAATATAAGCAGAATAAGAAAAATAAACTGATAGTGGCGATAATGAAGTAAGGCGACAAGAAGGTGACAAAAAGAAGAAGGTGACGTGGGGTAACTTGAGGCAATGAGAGGCAACGAAAGCAAAGGCAAAGGTGACAGAGAAGGTGAGTTTAGCAGTAATAATGAGCGATCTGGGGATTTTTAGCATAGATTTAACATGGGAGGGTAGCAATTATTTAGTACTAGATCTAAGTAAGAAGATTCAGAGGAAGAATTCTAAGTCACAAGCCTTATATAAGGAGGAATTTCCCTCAATTCAAAAATCCCTAGAATCAGGAAAATTGGGCTCAGCTTCTACCTTTTAGAGAAAGTAGGACTCTAGAGTTAAGGTTATTAAATCCTGGAGAAATATAGTTACTGAATCTCATAGCAAGCTAAACCGACGCATTTTTAGATGACTTTGGTAAATGGTGTAATCTCTCCACCTATGATGATGCTACAGGTGAGGGGTCCAAAATGGTCTTTAATGATAGTAAGATATTTTTTAGGGAAGAGTCCGTCTTTCCTGCAACTCTATTCATGGGTGATTGCCAAATGGGGTAAAAAGGTGTTGAAAAAATCCTTCTTAATGAGGAGGACACCCCTGTGTTTGGATTCACGAATGATGTAGATCTAATAGACATTCTTAAATAAGGCCCTATGTAAGGGTTCAACCAATGTTTGTTCAGAGGTAGAGGCTGAGAATTCAACTGGACAAGACAAAAATTGAGGTTATTCCTATCTGCACAAAGCTATACAATTGTTACTAGAATACTAGATACTATAAAGACTAAGCTTCATTGCTATTACAATTAGTAAGACTATTTGTTTTCACTTGTAAACTTATAAAATGGAAAATTTTTATTATACGAGAATATGTGTAGAGGTCAACATTAAGGATGAGCTCCCTCTCTCAATTTTGAAACTAAATGAAAATGGTGAGTTAGTGAAAGCTAAAATTCAAGTCTCATATAGTTGGAAACCTAAGATAAAGGTAGGGTTTGGAAACTTATTGGGAAGTTGTTTGCTGATGTTTCTTATGATAAGTTAAAGTGAAGGAACAAGATGATCAATTAGTACAGGGAGCATAGAAAGGGTACGACACCCAAGATATTGTTGATCAAAGTTACTCTTAAAAAGGGTCTTTGAATGAAGAAAGAAAGTTGTTAAAGAGGAGAGAGAATATTAATCATTCTATGGGCAGGGAGGAAGTGGGAGATACAGAGGAGAAGTTACAGACTCAGAAGCAACTACATTCTAGCATAAAATGATTAGTTGAAATAGATAAAGTTTCTTATATGGGGGAGGAGGAGGACTCAAAAAAGGAGGATGAATAGTGAAAAAGGGTTTGAATAGTAGTCAAGAAGATATCTTTATAAAAGTGCCTTCATCTTCTAGAACAAGATAAGGAAGAAAGGGGGGAAAGGGTAGGGTAAGAAGCTTATAGCCCCTTAAGTAATTAGTATTATATCCTAGCTTTTTAGGAATGTCAGAGGGATGAATTTATTTTTGAAAAATATGTTGTTATAGAAGTATATTTGGAGAAGAATCTTGGATTTTTGGATCTGCTCGAGATAAAAATAAAGGAGAATAGATTATATGATGGTATGAATTTTTCGAGCAAAAATTAGAACATAAGTTCTAATCATTCACAACATTACAATAACATAATTGTGTTTGCTTACAATTTTGAGATTATGCAAACTACTACATTTAAAAGCATTGATCAATTCATCTGTCTTTCATGTAGTTGGGAAGGGTTACCTACCTTTTATATATCAGTGATTTACGCATCTAATTATGAATTTTTAAGGAGGATGCTTTGGAAGGATCTGAAAACAATTCAGGATACAATGGGAGGTATTGGTAAATCTAAACTATGTACTTGGTCCTAAAATAAGGCAAAGATAACTAGGGTGAAAAGAAAAGGCATTGACAAGGAATTGAGTCAGGTTATTAATCAGTTAGGAATCCTGGACTTGAGATTTTTAGTGAACATATATACTTGGAAAAATAAGAAATAGTGAGGGATGCTTATAAGGAAGAAAATTGACAGGGTGTTAGTGAATAAGCATTGGACGAATCACATATTCATATGTTTGGTTTGAAAACCACTTTTGTTTAGATCACTCAATGATTGAAATACAAACGTTAAAATCTTATATGAATTCAAAAGCCCCTTTTAAGTTCGTAATTTTTCTAACTAAAAAAGAGGGTTTTTATGAAGCTAGTTAGAGAGGCCTGAGGAATGAAAATTGAGGGTTGCAAGGCCTATCAATTGACAAGGGAACTATAACTAGTTAGAGAAAAGCTCAAAGGCTTCTTTAAGGGAACAAACACTACCCTATAACTATAAACGACTAAGGATAACTTAAGGAAAGCTCATGATGATTGCTATAAAGAGCCTTATAAAGCTAAAAGGTTGGAAGAATTCAACACTACACTCTACCATCATCATTCTTTACTTTGTCAAAAAGTCATAGAAAAATGGATTAAGTGTGATGACTTTAATTCAAGGTATTTTCATAGCTCAATCTTGGCCTATAGAAACTCCAATAAGATCAATTACCTCCTGAATAAAGAGGGAATAATTTGTTTTAGGAGAGAGGAAATTGAAGAAATGGTTGTCAAATACTATCAAAAACTTTTAGGATGGAGTCATAAAGAGAGTTATGGGATAAATGAGAGGGATTTCCATGTAAGGCATAATATTAGCCTGAAGACTAAAGAGGAGTTGATAAGGTCGATAATGGAGTAGGAAATCAAGGAGGCATTATTCAATCTCAATCCAAACAAATCAACTAGACCTGATGGGTTCTTTTTTCATTTTTTTCTAGAGTATATGGGTGATAATTAGTAGTTTAGTCACTAAAGCAATGCATGATTTTTTTTAATTGCAAAATGTCGAGGGAGGTGAACAAAATGTAATTTGTCTAATTCCAAAAACACTCAACCCAAATGAGATGAATGGTTTTTGTCCAATTTCCTATTGTAATACAATTTATAAAGTTATTTTGAAGATCATAATAGGAAGACTCAAGGACTCTCTCAAGGGTATTATCCATATATTAGTGATAACATTCTTCTAGTACAAGAAATGATGGAGGATTATGAATCCAAAAGACCTATTAAAAGTTGTACAATAAAGATAGACTTTTTCAAGGCTTTTGAATCTATTTAGTGGAGTTTCTCTTAAAAGTCTTCAAGTTTTTGGTTACTTCGGTAAATTCATTAGTTAGATACAATTTTGTATTTCCATTACTCTTTTTGCAATCTAATCAATGATTGTCCTTCCAAGTTAAGCAAAGAAGCTAAAGGTATTAAGCACGGGGACCCTCTTTCCCCTTACCTATTTACCTTAGCTATTGAAGTCCTCTTGAGAATGTTAGAAGAAAAAATTGTTCAAGAACATTATAAATGTAAGATGATGAAAGTTATGCATTTGAGTTTTACCGATGATCTGATTCTACTTAGTGGAGATGATTGTTGTTCAATGAAAATCCTAATGTCTACATTAGAAGATTTCTCTAAAATGTTAGGGTTAAAGGTGAACTTTCAGAAAAGTAGTTTGTTCATATCCTCGTATGTTCATAACTAGCAGATTTTAAGTTTAATATCAAGATTGCAAGCGAGTAATATGCCTTTCAAATACCTTGGGATCCCAATTTTCTCTAAAAAGCTAAGGTATGAAGAATGTTTACAACTTCTAGAAATGTTTTAAAACATGATCAATGCGTGCCAAAATAGATTTTTAACTTATATAGGGAGGTTGCAACTTATTTTCTCAGTATGAAGAAGTTTACGTACTCATTAGAGTGCACATCTATTTTTACCTAAAAGATTGAATAGGAAGATTGAGAAACATATCAAGAATTTTTTGTGGTCAGTTACAACAAAGAACTCTAAGGGTGATAAAATCAAATGAGAAAACTTATGTCTATCAAAAGAGGACACATGTATTGGGATTGTCCCTCTTTAAATGAGCCAAAATATTTTGACAACTAAAAGAATATAGAGAATATAAAATGACTAGGAAGCTCCTTGGACTAAATGAGTCAATGAGTATTATCTAAAGGAGACCTCATCTTGGCAAAAGAAAATAGGGAAAGAGTAGTCTTAGATTTCTGTTCAAATGTTGAGGAAAGAGAGTTGATCTTTCCTTATATCAAGCATGAAGTTGGAAATGGGAAATCCACTTGCTTTTGGTTTAATAACTGG
This sequence comes from Erythroxylum bequaertii, assembly GCA_024520955.1. Taxonomy (NCBI): domain Eukaryota; kingdom Viridiplantae; phylum Streptophyta; class Magnoliopsida; order Malpighiales; family Erythroxylaceae; genus Erythroxylum; species Erythroxylum bequaertii. Next base: position 62,803,866 of record JANIJF010000006.1, read on the forward strand.
ACAAATGGAAGTCCTCTCATTCAAAGGGAGAACGTAACTCAGTAAAGATTAAGAATTCCCCTCAAATATAGGGTGAAGGTAGTTATACAAAGGTAAAATTGAAGATTCAATAAAACGGGTGCAGAGAAATTGGATGAATATCTTCCGAACTACTAGCGTAATACTAATGAGGAGGGTAAAGTTATATCAGTGGCTGAAAAATTAAACTTATTTAATAACTCCTCTTTATTTAACTTATTCAAGCCTAGAGATGAGAAGATAGTATGGGAGAAAATTATATCTCTTAAATCCTCCTTCATTAATTGGCTAGTTATCGAAAACAAATTAAAAACAAAAGATAGTTGGTTTAATATTTCAGATCAAATTTGTGTTCTTTGTAATTCTACCTCGGAAACTATCTCCCATGTTTTTTCTTTTTCCTAATGTTAATACTCAGCTTCATTGTGGTGTAGGATTTAATAGATGTTGAATATGTTTTGTGTTGTTATTGATTGGTTGGACATCTTGAAATGGACTAGCAAAATCATTAGGAAAATGAAAAGGGATGGAGATTTCATTAGACCCACCTTTAATTGTTGTATTTGCTCAATTTGGAAAGAAAGATATTATAGAATCCACATAAGAGTGTCACAAGACAAATACTCGCTAGCTCATAACACCATTTGAAGGACCAAGGAGATATTGAAAGTTCATAAAGCTTATGAAGATGCAAGTACTATGATGACATTTAAATGGAATTTGTGAAGAGGAGGTGCTTTTTGGTTTAATTAGTAGTTTTGTGCTGTTTAATAAGCAAATTTGTGAAGTAGTTGTAAACTAAAGGTCCTGTACATTGTAAGGTTGTCAAAAGTTTATCCTTAGTTGATGAATTTTTTAATTTAAAAAAGTGTAATCTCGATTGTAAGATCAAAATATTGATGTCAATTGGATTTTAATTTTATGCCTTTTAATGTTTGAGTAAGAAAATTCAATTAAATTTTTAAATTTTATATAAAAAGTCACTTATATAATTTTTTGCTAATAAACTCCTAAACTTACAAATACATAGAAACAATTTAAATAAAATAAATAAAATCTAACCTTTGGTTGTACCAAATTAAAATCAAACTTTAAATTGTGATTTACGAGGATATTTGAGAACTAGGAAATTAACTTCAAATTGGAACGACTAAATGATTTTCTTATTTCATAGGTCATCATTTGCTTAAATTTTAATTAATTGAAGTCATGTATGATACACTATCATATAAAAACTAAGGGAGCATTTGATTTGAGGGTTTGAGAACGAAGGAATGGAACAATTGTAAAAAACAGTGTTTACTTTGGGGTTTTCAATTCCAGGGGAATGGATTTATCCCATTAAATTTGGGAATCTACTAATCCACCAAAGGGGTGGGTATCGAGTTTTCATTCCAATCTAAGTTTTTATCACGTTTATTTTTTACTCTTTTATCTCCAACCTTTGCTCTACCATCCTCTTTACTTCCTTATCGCCTCTCAATTCTTTACGATCTTTCATCTTGCCTTATTGCGTCTCATCAACGAAGGGATTTTTTGTTCTGCACCTCTAGGTATATTTTCTGAAATCCCTCGTTTTAATTTGATATTAAGTGAACTGGATAAAACCTGGTTTCATCTCATTGTAAATGGGGTTTTTGTTCCATTTTTTTCTTATATATTCTCGTTTTATGATTTAATCAAGAAAATAACCAATCTGCTATATAATTTGATGATGTGAAAGTGCATATGGTTATAGATTGAACGAGAATCATAAAACTAATCTGCTGCTTTTTTCCCCTTATAATTGTTTTGTGATTTAATTTGATTTTTCTAACTCTTAAAAAAAAGGAAAAATACATAACGAATCGTCTTCTTCGTTGATGTTTGTTTATGCAACTCTGTTGATGAATGATCGTATAGCTCATCTAATGCTCGAAAATTGCGATAAAATTTCTTGACAAAACTAATGATTTTTTTTACAATCATACGGAGATAGCCCCAATAAATATTTGAAGGGCAAATTATTTTTATTTTTATTGAGGGTAAAAATGGTATTGTATTATCTTTTATTTCTATTAATGCAACAAACCAAACAATATTATTAGTATTAATATAAAAATCTAAGTTACAAACCAAACATCATTTTTTTATATTCAAAACCAATCCCGTAGTTAAACTAAACGCCTAATGAGTAAATTTCCGGCTGTTAAGGAAAAGGGCAATATAGAAAAAACCTTACCGATCTTGTTGCAAATCAGATACGTGAAGATTACAAGAAGCCGAGGAGTGTAACAGACGCAGGGAATTAAGAAGGTGAGATTAGAAGAGGAGTCACGAAGATTAATGATTGTTTAGTGCTTTCCCGAGTCGAAACTGGATTAAGAAATTAAAAGTTGAGAGACAAAAATTAGAGGCTTAGAGCAGGCTCGGTAAGAAGTGGCATTGTTCATGCCCATTTATTAACCATCGTCATCTAGCCATCTAGGCTCATACGTCATAC
>JANIJF010000006.1:62951060-62964419 GCA_024520955.1 Erythroxylum bequaertii
TTTATCATCTGAAGGGTCACAAATAGGAACGAATGATAGTATATAAAAGATCAAACATAGAAGAGGCAGAGGTCAAAGCAGCACACTCCAGAACTTACAGCTATGGTAAGTTTATTCTTCCCTTGACGATAGTCATCAATCAGGATCAGTTTTCCTCTTTTCCCTTTCTTGCATATAAGTATGGTTCTGTGTTGTCATAAATCTAAGAGAACAAGGATAAATTAGGCTGTTGAATTGTTGTTTTGCACGACATATTTTGCTGTTGTGCTTTGACAGTTTCAATTGTCTTGCTTTCCCCACAGTGCAAACAACAACCTGAATCTGTATGTTCTTTGTGTCTTAGTGTTGTTGTGAGAATGCTCTTTAACTATTGTAGTTTATACGGAGAACGCATCCGTTTTTATATTCGATTTCAATCGTGAGGGGAAAATCTGATACTGAATATCAACCTGCACTTCTTTGTTATTCAGTACTATTTGGAATGGTTTCTCTCTTAACTCAGACAAATTGAACTGTAGATTTTCTCCCCTGAATTTAAGCCTAAAAGTATTAGTGTATGTTCAGGTGCCTGCCTCAGTTCGAGTGAGGAGAGAAGCAGCTGCTCCTAAACCAAAACCAAAAGCAACAGTCCCATCAACCACAGCATCAATCACTCGGGCAGCAGCTCCTGCAATTATGAAGCCAGAGTCAGCCAACTTATCATCAGCATCAAAGACTAAGAGCATTGACGACTCATATACGGCCTTTTTGGAGGACATGAAAGCACTTGGAGCCCTGGATGGTTGATGTCAATTGAGAGGGTAATCCTTGGCGGAAATATTTTATCTTCTAGCTGGCCTTGATTCCATCTTCACCTTTGTCCTGAGGCACTTATTCTATTGGTGGTTCATCACTCCACCTCTCAACTTTCAAAACTCGCCTAAACTTGAGGTGGTTGGTATCTTGGGCAGTTCTTTTGGAGCAGATGCATGTTTTGCTTGGAACAGCCGCTGAAATTTGCTCCCTGGAAAATTGGAATTTGTTCCTTAAAACTTTTCAGTATTCTTTTGTTTTAATTACCAGTAACCTACTTCAAGAAAAAGAAAAAAATTGTACTTTAATAACCAACTAATAATTGTTTATCGCGTCAAAAATCTGTTAATATTAAGATGTAGGGAGTTTGATGATTTCCCAAGTGAAAGACTTCTTATATAAGTTAATGGGTAGAAGATCTTAAATAACTAATAACTAGTAATATATCATGTAAAATTATTGCTTCTTAATAGAAATTTATCCCCAAGTATTTAGCTTCGATATGAATATCTTAAGAAAATGGGGATGGTAAATCAAAGTTTCATGAACTAAATCAAAATGCCAACTTGATAAATTCGTAGAAACTTGTTATAATATAGAGCTTAGCACCTTGGTCACACAATCGTAATTTTCTTTTGCAAGTATTATTATATTTACATTCCTCGAGAGTTCAATTACCAATGCCCATATTGTTTTCATTGGATGTATTTGGTCCGGTTTGAAACTTTTCAATCAACCAAATTCAAATAAATAATACTGTTAAATACATAATATATGTATAGCAGTAAATATGATATACCTAATAATCAAATGAAAATAAAAGATGCATATGTCAACACAATATCTCCAATGCATTATCTTCATTGCGCAAAACATTGTTAAAGCAGTCAATTGCTTTAAGGAGTGTGCCTTTTGTTTTGTTTTATCATTATTCTTCACATAAGAGTTCCTTGAAATTATTTTATACTATAAGGACTAAATGTATCGAAACTGAAATGACAAAAAAAGTTCATTCTCACCGACAAAGGTTCATTTTATTTCATAATTTTTTAATTACAATTTCAGTTTTTAAAATAGAGTATCACATTACGAAAACTATTCTATTTGAATTATAGACAAACAAGATTCTAAGCTTCTTTCAAGGTTTCATTAAAGATGTTTATGTAAATACTTCTTTGACAAAGGGTCAAAAAAAACCAAAAGGTTTTCATCAAAATTTACCTTAAACTCAAACATTTATGTACATTCAAAAAAAACCCTAATATTTAATAAACAATTTAAAAGGTCCCCAAGTTAACAGAAAGTTGACTCCTCTACTAAAAATAGAATTTTTAGTTTTTTTGTTTTATGACACGTAAGCAATTAATTTGACATGGGGTCTATATAAAAGTTAGGTAAAAATATCTAATTTAATTTATTAATTTGGCATGGAAAAAATCCCTAAATTTACTAATCATTTGAGCCTTAATTTCCTTCATTCTTAGAAAAAAAAAAAACTCATCTCCGTCGCACTGCGCCTCTCTTAACGCATTCTCTCCTCAACAATTTATCTCCTCTGGTCGAATCTGCTTCTTTGGATTGTCGTGTTTCGTGTCTTGCTTTCTGTGTTGTGTTGCTACTTCTTATGGTGTGGATATCAATGAGTTGAAATTTAGCAACTTTAAGTCATTTGATGAGGTGGTTTGGATTATTCTTCTGAATTTGTTTTTAGCCAATGTTTGGTTTATAATACTTGCAGATAAATGCCTCCATTGTATGTATAGATTCAGAATTTGGCTTTCTATCTCTGTTAGTAGATTTTATAACTGTTTGTATGCCAAGATATTGAAATTAGATTCATTTCTTATTTTACCGGGCCATTTTATCTTTTTGTTTCTACCATAAGTTGTTTACTTGTTTATATACCTAGTACCATTGTCTAGGTTGTTACATCCTTTTGAGTGGTTTTATAGTCCATTCGTTAGTGTTGTAATCTTAGCCAATGATGTTAGTGACAACTTCTTTGATGTGGAGGGATGTTACATTAATTTTCATATCTTTGACTCATGAACTTATTTTTTATTTGCAATTTGTTCCTTATGCCATTTTGGCTTTATTGATTCACCCGATGACTATTCATAATATACTGAATAGGATCTCATGGGTGTTTTATATCTACTTGGAGGTTGTTTCCATAATGTCACAGTTGTGGGTTATGTTGAACACCAAGGTATTGGTTTCACAATATAGAAGATATATACTCAAGAATTCATCAAAATTAATTATCTGTTTGATTGCTTTCATATTTTTGAGTCATTCACTGCTTATTATGTATTTGCATTAGGCATTGCAAGGTTCCTGAGTTGTGCTTATTGTGTTCTTTAAGTTTGTTGTTAATGATGAATATCACAAAATATATGGTTTGACTTGAGGTCCTCAATAGTTTCTAGCATATAGAATTTTGTCTCCTTTTTTAGACAATTGAATGGGAAGGATGGTCACATCTTCTCTAACTAGTTTGTAGCTAGTTGTATTCACTATGTAATTATTTATGGCCTGATAATCATTAAGTGTCAAGATAGTACGTAGATTGCTTTAATGTACAATACAGTCAACCTTGTGAGATATGACTGACATTACTTTGTATTTAGCATACCTTTTAGAACTTGCATTTTGGTTCTTACATTATAATGTGGAACTTTTTATGCTAAAAATAGTTTTAAGATTGCTACAGCACTTTTATGTTTTATCCCGTCAATACTCTTATAAGCATCTTACCATTTTGTTATCTATCATACTAGCTATGATATAGGTGTTTTGTTATGTATGCCTATTATTGCCAATAGACTGTGATTCGTGTGTTTGGGTTGAATGAATTGCATGATTATGTACTACTACTAATTGATATTTACGAAAACATTATCTATTTTTTTGCAAAATGTTATGTTAACGATTTTTTTAGATACATCACCTATGTTTGAAACATATAAAACATTTTATCATGTTATGTTAGGTTGAATCCTTTTGTATGTGAATATTGCTCTTTCTTTGGATGGAACATTATTTCGTTACCCTGAAATTGTTCACAAGCAATGTTGCCCTGAAATTGACCCACAAAATAGTGTCAAATTCTCTAGATCAGGTGCGATTCTCCATTGCAGTCATAACCAAGTGAGTTACTTGCAAAGCTGGGAATATTGGAAACTTGATGAATGCATTTACAACATAGTTTAGAGTATTATTAACTTATGCCATCCAAATGCTAATTAGTGTAGACTATCTTCCTACATTTGCATTTAAATTTGTTCAACCATGTCAAAGTAAACTAAGGTAGTTATCTTTGAAAATTCAAAAGGCTAGTTCAAAGAACTTAAAATATAGTAAAAATGATCAATAAGATAATTGCAATGTTATAGTGACTGAATCAATTCATAATCATGGATCAAAAGGGAAAATTTAACGAGGATGAGGAACAACCATCATATAGTGTAGATGCATTCATAAAATGTGATAAAACAACTAGTTTCAACATGCATTTCTAGGACTTAACCGCAAACTATAAATTACAGATGTTTTTTCACTAGACATAATAATTCTTTGAACAATCTAAAATGTTATTGATGAGTTTTTGATTCACATGACAGACTTCCTCGTATATCTACAAATAAATCATGAAACAAAGATCGATCATTTCAAACTTCTGAGAAAGACTTTTCATTAATGAAATCAACTACTTGGGTGACTACCTGGTCAAGCACATCTATAATTATAGCCAAATTCTATAGGAATTCCTCTGTGATTGGCTTGTCACCATCCATTATATCAGTTATAATCTTTAAAAATATTACATGGGCTTTCAAAAGATTAGCAACATAGGTAACAAATGTTCCTTAAAACACAAATTTATAGTATAATAAATTGATAAAATATCTTAATTTTGTGAATATAGTGATAGAACCTTTATCAATTGATGTAGGTTATAGATTACACATTCAAAATAAGCTAATATGTTTCTTCCTACTCTAGGCTTATATGAAAGCAATGATGTCATTGACAATTCAGATAAGATGTCCAGAAAATAAAATTTCAACTTTACCTCCATATCTTTAACGGTGGCATCATTTGTGATTATTGATGATTCATTTTGTAGGACATATGAAGTGAGTCTCCAGTGGACAATTTATCAATTTGAAATAAGAACATGCATATTAAACACCATTGCAGACATCTAGAAGTTTTGCAAAGATATTATGACGAAGGAAAAAAGACACAATAACTTTTAAATTAAGTTTTTTCAATAGGAAGGCCTTCTTCAAACTAATTCCATGCAAATCCAAAGCATGTAATAAGTCAAGTAGTTGTTTGAAAATTAGGCATTGAATACTAGCAAAATATGGATTTAGGTGATTATTGAAGTAATTCCTTCAAATAGTACAATGATGAAATTGATAAATTAAGCATCATCCATGAGTTAGATTATTTATGCCTATTATTGTTTTTTTCTTAAAATTTGTGACTCCAAGCAACTAGATTTTCAAGGATGTTTAATTATCTTACCCATTATACATAACTAAGTTCTTATGTTGGAATATAAGTATTGTACTAAAATTTTATTTTTCTAAAAAGGAATAAGAAAATGAAAAATAAGCAAATGACTAAGTTGTCAACTTTTGAACATATTTGAATCAATCAATCTAAGTGGAGCAAAACTAGAAAACGACGATTCAGCTTCCTTTGTCATGTTAATAAAGTTAGAAGTGCCTCTTAGAAAGTAGGCAATACTTATAGGAATAAAATTCTTTTATCATAAAAAACAATATCAGAAAGAGGATGAACATAATGAAATAAGCAAGAATAAGAACAAACCTTAAAGTCGTTGCAAGTTCTTGCGTTGATAATCAAATCTAGCTTTAATATTTGAATAGTTGCATAGGTCACAAGAGATGCAGAAACAGTATCAACACTATAAACCCCTGAAAAGAAAACAATTTGAAGAAAGGTTGGAAGAGGAAATCATTAGGAACCAAAAAGCAAGGTGATTTTTCGAAGGAAGGTCATACGGAGAAGCAAGACGACACAGAAAAGCAAAGCCACATAGAGAAGTAATGCGACAACGATAAGCAATGTAACATAGAGAGGCAAGGCATGAAACACGATGATTCAGAGAAGCAGATTCGATCAAAGGAGATAAATTGTCAACGACAGAGTGCGTCGAGACAAGTGCAATGCAGCAGAGATGAGTTGTTCATGAGAATTGGGAAAATTGTGGCGGGAATAGTTAGTGAATTTAGGGGGGTTTTCCTATGAAATATTAGTAAATAAAATTAGGGATTTTCCCTTAATTAAGATATCATATGGAACTAATACTAAACTAATTGTCTACGTGAAATTAGTAAGAAAAATAAAAATTACATGTTGAAAATTTTCAAAGGAGGAGTTAATTTTCTTTTAACTTTGGGTCTTTTTCGACCCTTTTGTCATACTTCTTTTAGTGAGAAAAATCTATGATTATTAGCATGATATCTTAGGTGACTTACACAATTATAAGCTCTTAAATTGGAAATTTCTAGTTATTTGTTTCTCCATCTCTTATTATTCTATCGCCTTCACTACATTACTCTCACCGCTTTCTCTTCTATTGTCATCATTGTTACTAACTCTGCTTGCAATATTTGAGTTTTAATGAGTTTTTAATTTTCAACATTCAAATTGGAGGAAAAAATATGATAAATGAAAATAAAAGATATCTCATCAAAATTGGCACGAATTTGCTAGCATTTAAAAAGTTAATAGGTCAAAAAAATAAAAAAATATTTTTATATATAATTTAATTTTTTTTCTTTTTGTTAACTTTGGAGTCTTAATTCTACACAATAAATAAATGTTTTTAATCAACTTAATTATAATTTAATATTATTTTTTAAATAATTTAATAAAGTCATCAAAACACTAACTTTATATTATTAATAATACTTTCTTTCTTTCTCTTTATTTATCATCACAATTTCTCTCTTTTTCTTTTCTTTTCTTTTTATATAATTTACAAAAAATATATATATTTTCCTTTTCTTTTTCTCTCTCTTTAACATTAGTAATGCTTTTTTATTTTCTTCTTTCACTCTTTTTTCTTCTTTTTCTACTTTTATATGTCTTTCTTTCGATATACTTTTAAATTTTGTCTCTTTCTCTCATTCTATTCCTTTATTAGCCTCTTTCTTCTCCCTCTCCCTCTCCCTCCTTAATGCTTAAGAGTGATGCAACTGGCCAACTTAGGTGAGGCAATTATATCTTCAAGATGAGCCTAGTGAAGTGAGGTAACTCACCAAGAACATATACGCTTAAAAGTGATGAAACTAATTTAATTAAGACAATTATATCTTCAAAATGAGACAATTATATCTTTAGAATGAGACAACTACGCCCTGTGACATGAGATAACTTACTTGAAACAAAGATGCTAATGAGTGATGCAATTGATCCATATGAAGTAATTGCACCTTAAAGCTGAGGCAATAGCCATAGTGAAGTGTGACCAATCTAGAACATAAGTGTCTAAGAGTGATGTAACTAATTTTACTAAATGAGATAGTTACCTATATAAAGTGAAGCAATTCACTTGGAACAAAGAAGTTTATAAATATGAGAGAGAGAGAGAGTCACAAAGTGAGAGAGTGGGAAAAAAGATAGAGAAAGTGAGAAAGAAAGGAAGAGAAAGAGAAAGAAGAACAGGCAGAGAAAGAAAGGAGAAAAAGATAGTCATAAAGAAGAAGAAAGAGAAGAAAAGAGGAAAAAAGAAAAAAGAAGAATTGATTTTTTAGTATGATAATGGAGGACCTTCTTTATACAAATAAGTAGTTGAGAATTTTGTTATGTTAATATGCAACTTTAGGTTAATTATCAAAACTAACTTAAACTTCATTTTTTTTACAATTTTAATATTGAAATTCCTTATATCAAAGATAGCTTGTTAGTCTCAGTTGGTGGCCACCATTTACTTAAGTGACTTAATTTAATAGGTAAATATTTAAATACTAGGACATGTAATTTTAAAAAGATAAAAAAGAAATTAACAAAATTTAATAGGTAAGTATTTAAATACTAGGACATGTAATTTGAAAGAAAAATGAAATTAAAAAAATTATTAGGAAAAATGAAAATTTACTTTGGTTACATGAATCTTGAAGAAGAATGTAACAACATCTATGTCTTTTTCATCTTCCAAATTCATTTTCATGAAGCTCTCCTTATGCCTCTAATACTTTCTCTGACTTCTTCTATTTGTTCTCTCCTTTTATTATTCATTAAGACATTAAATCTTGTATGGTTTTGAATGCTTTAGAATAGACAAGCTTAACTTTTCCTAAAAGTATTATTAACTACATTAGTACAACTCTCTTTATCATAATCATCATTATTATGAATATGACATCTTACATGGAAAGTGTGTTCCTTTTGTTACTTTAACTTATCGTCCTTAAGTTGAAGATAATGCTTTATGTGTGACAAATGTCTCATCGTAAAAAACATACTCAATCCCTTTTTACTAAAATATTCAAATATTGGTCTAAATTCCTTTTCTACTGGACCACTTGCACTTTCCATCTCTCTATCATCTCTCATAATCGTAACCCTTTTATTTAAAGAACTAAGATGCAATACATCATATTTCTAAATAACAAAACTTTTAACATCTCTATTTCGATAGGGTTGAGAATCAATTTTAACTTTATCCTTATTATAGGTGCCATCATTAGCTTTTGGTGGCTCAATTTTCACTTTTAAAGAATCCTTATCAATTTTTGTTATAATTAAGCCTCCAAAGGTTTCTAGTATTAGTGAGATACTTTGATAACTCTTTGTATTTGATTTGCTTCTCTATCTTGATAATATGTATCATCTCTTCCAACTCTATATACTATTGAATTTTAGTTTTAGTTCCTAAAATTTAGTTTCCTTCTACATCTGAATTCCTCCTTTTATCCTTGAAATCTAGTGCTCCTTTACCCTCACATGTAGAGAAGAAATAGGAAGAAAATGTTTTTCTAGGAAAAAGCTAGAAACAAGTTCTTCGTAAAGAGGATAGTCTTCCTCTCCACTTTTATCCCTATAAGGAAGAAGGTGGGAGAATGTCAGTCTCCTAAGATATGGACATTCTCTAAGCTGGTATGAAGTATTGAGAGGCAACACTGATGGGATTTTTCATGGGAAAGATACCTCATTTTCTAGTTATATATAATTAGGCATTGAATTCTTGGAAGAATAGAGGTTTGCAAGATATTATGTTGTTTGAGGATAACTTAATTCTATTAACCTTTTCTTCTAAATCTCAAGCATGGAAGGTTGTGGAGGAAGGACCTTGGCATGTAGCACGAATTCCTTTGTTCCTCTAACTATGGCAGCTAGGTTTCCCAGTGGGGAATGTTAAGCAATAGTTTATCCCTTTGTAGGTTGATCTTCATAATATCCCTCTTGAGTACCGGACTACCAAATGATTTAGTATGGTAGCAAGTTTTTTAGGAAAGCCTTTATATATCGATGATAATATCACTAGAAGAAGGAGACTTAGATATACTTATATCTATGATAACATTGATATATTTAATGAATTTTCTCATGTAATCCCAATAATACAATTGGGTTGTGATGGTTAGCTTTATGAAGGTAATGTATTGGTAAGAAATGGGTACCTACAGCTAGAACTTTTAATAAAGGGGATTATAATGAGCTCATGGGACTTTTGGAGGAACAGTTAGAAAGAATCTAATATTTGAGAAATCTACTCCTGAGATACTAGTTATTCAAGAGTTTTAACCCAATATGGAAATGGCTGATAACACTATTAATGATAAGGAGGGACAAGATATAGAGGTAGTAAAAGTTGTTGATCATATTCTATCTCAGGAGAAGAGTCCCCCCTCTCCTCAATTCCTCGAAGATTTTTGCACTAATAAAGTATCAGAGGAGTTATTTCAAGTTGCTAAAAAAGGAAATCCAATAAAAGAGGTAAAGCTAAGTGCTTTAAGGATATCTCTTTAATTAAATGTCTTTAATCTCATGGAATGTTAGGGGTATAAATCACCCTAATAAGCTTATTAGCTTTAAAATATTTTATTTTAAATGAAAATCCATAGGCTTTTTCTTTTTGGAAACCAAAATCTGTATGGAGAACTTGAATAAATCAAATAGGGTGGGATCTAAATAAAGATTTATAACTAACCATTTAGCCCAAACTTATGGTAGAATTATAATTGGTTTCAATGTTGAAGTGGTTGAAATTGATATTTTGAAATCTGAGGTGAAAGTATTACATATGAAATGGCATTTTATTAAGGAGAATATAGGAATCTATTACTTTTTGGTTTATGGTTCAAATCGAGAATTAAAAAAAAAAGAGAGTTGTGGGCTAGTCTGTGTACTTCTCAAAGGAGAGTTAACAATCTATGGTTGATATTTTGGGATTTTAATGCCACATTATTCAGAATTAAGGTTGAGGGTTACTTTTGTTTGAATTTTTTTTGAAAGCTTCAGCAATTGCTTCGAGAGATTAAGTGTTGTTGATCTAAAGATAATAAGCCAACCTTTTACCTAGACTAATAAGAAGGCTTTTAGGTGGTTCTTATAAAAGAACCTGGATATAACCCTGGTTTACAAGGAATGACATATATGTTTTCCTGAGAGCAAGGCTATTGTTATAAAGCCATTTTTTTTTTCTGTCATGCTCTTATTAAGGTTGAGGATATTTTTTAGAAGTTAATTTGTAAAGGTCCTTTCAGATTTAATAACTTATTAGCAAATGAGGAATGCTTCCAAGATGCTTTGAGAAGATGTATGTAGGGTATTAAGCAATTTAAGTGTGACCAAAGCCTAAAGGCCATTAAGAAAGAATTAAAGTTATTTTATCTTCAAATAGGGGATAACACTCTACAAGCTACGTCTAAAGCTAAAAACAAACTCCTTTTTGTCCAAGATCTTCTTGCTAAAAATGCAGGTGACTTTGACATAATGAATTATTAAAAGTTCTTATTGAATGACTACTTAAAGATTGTTAAAAATCTTTCCAGTCTATTAGAACAAAGAGCTAGAGTTAATTGAATGAAAGAAGAAGACAGATGCACTAAATTCTTTTTTAATTCTATGTCGTCTAAAAGAAAATCAAACATGATTTGTTTTATCCTTACTTCAGATGGCATAGCAATAAATCAACAAAAGGAGATTATTATGGAAGCTAAGGTATTTTATTGAATTCTATGGATCCTCCCAAGTGACATCTCCCACTATTCAAGTCCTACAATCCTTGATTTCTAAGAGATTATTTGATGAGGAAGCTGCTTATCTTATTAGACCAGTAGATGAATGTGAAATTGATATACCTTTGTTTTAGATGAAACCTAACAAACCCCCTGATCTCGATGGTCTTAATGGTTTTTCTTTTAAAAAGCATGGTAAAAAATTAATGATATGGTTATAGGGGTTATTTTAAAATTCTTCTCTACATACATACTTTTGAAGGATTTGAATAAAACCTATACATGTTTAGCTCCTAAGATAGCTAATCTGATCTCCTTTGAGGATTAAAAGTATATTGCCTGTTCTAATTTTCTTTACAAAGTGATTTCTAAAATCATTTCAAATAGATTGAAATTTGTCATGGACTCCCTTATAAGCGATAATCAGGGTGCTTTCTTGTGAAAGATAGGGTATAATAGAAAGATAGGGTATAATATTTATATTGCTTAGGAGTTTTTGAAAGGTTATTCTAAGAAGTACTCCCTTAAGAATTACTCTATAAGGTGGACTTCAAGAAGGAATTTGATTGTATAAAATAGGATTTTTTTTTCTGCAATTATTGGAGGTTATGAGATTTCCTTTAAAGTTCATTAGATGGATTGAGTCTTTTATTTCCTCTTCCTCTTTCTCAATGTTGTTGAATGGTGTTCCTATTGGAATATTTAAGGGTGCTAGAGTCCTTAGGCAAGGAGACCCTTCTTCCCTTACCTTTTTATCTTAGGTATGGAGGCTTTTACATCACTATTAAAGCAAAATGTCAGTAATGAGAGTAGCTTCCAGTTCCATAGCAAGTGCAAAAAAGTCTCCATAGTTAGCTTATACTTTTTTGTTGACCTATTGTTATTATGTAAGGCTCATTTAGAATATATTGAAATATTAATGCCATCCTTAAGTCAATTTAGGGATATTTCTCGACTATCTATTAACACCTCTAAAAGTCACTTCATATTATCAGCTAGTGCTGGTTTTTTTTAAAGACAGAGTGACAAATGTGACTTGTATGCAAAGGAAGTTAGCTCCTCTTCAATATCTGGGGCTCTAATTAGGACTACAAGAATACAATTCAATGAATATTTTCCCTTAATGGAAAGGATAAAGACGGTGTTGGTTCTTAGATAAATAGATCTTTTTTCTTTAAGGGCAAATTGTAACTCATAAATTCAATCATGAATATTTGCATTTATATTGGAGCTCTAACATCTGCCTAGCTAACGATGTTATCAAGACTTTAGAAAAGGCTATGAGAGACTTTCTTATGGGGAAATTTTAATTCTAATGGTGACCATGCTAAAGTTAAATGGACTAAGGTTTACAAGCCTAAAAATGTAGGAGGATTGGGTATAATTCCTATCAAAATCACTAATAAGGTGTTTATAATGAAAAAATTTATGGTGCATTATCCATGATAAGGCTTCTTTGTAGGTTAGATAGATTCACAACTACTTTTTAAAAGGTAGGTGTTTGTGGTCTACGACGCCTAAACCTTCTTACTCTTGGTTTCTATCTCAACTCCTTAAGCTTAAGGATATATTGGAACCTGACATCTCTTATAAGGTAGGTAATGGTAGGAAAGCTTCCCTTTGGCTCTATAATTAGACTAGTCATGGCCCTTTTATTAGAACACTAGAGGCAGTCCACATTTGGAACTGTTTCCCTAGCAATGCTAGAGTTAATTCCCTTATTAGGGATGGATGTTGGGACGCATTCCCTAACGAGCTCTAACACCTTTTCCCCCAATTACATTCCAAATACCTTTATTTAAGACTATTATTTTTAGCCAAATATCTTATTAGATAGGTGTAATAGTAAGATTTGCAAGAATTGGTTAATTTAGAGGGGTTAGGAAGTGGGTTGGCATAAACTAGTATCGAATAAGGTATTATTTCCTATTACCTCAATTTTATTACAACTTATTGCTTTAAGCAAGTTGAGCATTCTAGATAGGCTTCACTATTTGAATATTAGGGCTGGTTGTATCTGTTACAAAGAGGGTATAGAATTAATTTCTCACTTATTGATTTTCTTCCGCCTTATGGGAATTCATCAGGGAGAAATGTCTTTTGACTCTCAATGTTAACTCCTCTATAGATACTATATTATTGTAAAAAATCAATCTTATATTCTTAAGGTGAATAAGGTTGCCTATTTGATATCATTACGCATTTTTGCTAAGGAAATATGGAAGAAAAGAAACTATAGACAATTTTGAGGAATTGTAAGATCCTAGGTTTCCATTTAATAGTTATTATAATCTGCCGGATTCATTGATCATTTAATTGAAATGTAAAAATAGTTAACCAG
>JANIJF010000006.1:63099026-63114295 GCA_024520955.1 Erythroxylum bequaertii
GATGTGACTTTTTTTTTTTGACCTAGAGTTTTTCTGTTTTGGAGGGACAAACAGTATCCATACTATTGCAGGGTTTGTATAATCCTTATGTGGCTCTGAGGCATGCTTTCCATTACTTCCCTCAACAGTATTTGCTATTCTCCGATTATTTAGTAATGTGAACATAGAAAACCTGTGAATTTGTATGATTTTGAGTGCTATAGTGAGATGGTTAATGTAAAGGTTAAAGAGAGATTTGTTTTGGAGAGTGATTCTTAAAGTTGCATTTCAAAAATGCACTTTGACCTCTTTATTGTTCGCCTTTTGTTTTTGACATGACTAATTGAGAAAACCATATTGCAATTTTGGTTTGCAACCTATGCTTGAGCCGTCCAAGAACTGTTTAGTGTCTTGATTTAGGGTGATAAACATCTTAAATAAATCTGAGGGGTACATAGCTATGACTTTAATAGCTATCGAAAAAAAAAGACCATGCTTGAATTAACAGATAGATGTAATACTCTTGTGTAAGTGAAACTTTCTGAAACTGACACTGTTGTTTTAGTGTATTAGAAATGATTAAATTAGTATGAAGAAGGATAGGGAGGCAAACAATGCATTCTCTGTGTGGACATATTCTGAATTGCTTTGGTGGATCACTGTTGCAATGACTTGATACTAACTCAACAAGATCAATATTTAATCCATTACCATTCAGTGGACATGCTGTGTTTTTAAATTACTGGTAAAGGAAATTATTGATATGCCTCTCTTCAATGAATTCTGTAGATCTTACCTTGAGTAATGTCATGCTAATTAATGGTGTGGATTTCCGAAAGGTACTCCAACAACAATGTTATACTGTTAAATCCTTTTGAGACTTGTTAAGTAACAAAAGTTTGACTTGATCAAGTGGTTGTGCTGTTGGATTGTAGCCATCTCATCCAGCAATACCACCATCATTCTTTTCCCCAAGGCATACAAAAAACAAAAGAAATAATGTCAATTCAGTACTTATGTGGGCTTGACAATCTTGATCAATTTTACACTGCAAATATATAAAACACCAGAATAAGTTCTGTTTATAATTGTAATTGCTATTTTTCATTGTTTTTCTGTCCATCTTTGCTGCAGGCTATCCCACCTATTACAAGAATGGCCCTTACACGGGATACCTGGATCACTGTTTTGTGCCGAAAATTGAGAGACTGGTGGCATTGGGTAACTCAACTTATTGTACTCAATTTCATTGTTTTTCACTTTTTTATTGCAGATCCTAAACAAGTTAAGCCTTATCTGGTTACATTTTGTACTTGTGCCCATGCTAAGACAGGTTTTGTTACTTGGTTGCAGGTTGCAGATGGAGAACTTCCATTAATCGCTTCTCATGGGTGAACATGCTAACACCTTTTTGATAATCACAAATGTGATTGTTTTTGTGTTTCTAACCTCTGTTTGACCTTTATGTCTTAGACTGGAAATAGAAGCATATAAGACCCTTGATCCTTCCGTTCGTGTGGTGATCTTGAAAGCCTTATGTGACATTCGAGTTGAGGTATCACTGTGGTAGATGAAGATTAGATGTTGTGTTTGTTGATTTGAAATAATTGCTTAGTCAATTGAAATGTTGTTTTTTCCACCTAATTGATCTTAAACTTTACATTTCCCATGTAATGCTATGGTGCTGAATGAATTAATTAATCTAACAAAAAAGATGGGAAATATCAATTGGTTAATGGCTCAAGTGTCAATTGTTGGGAAAGTAACTGAAATATTTGACAAAGATTTCAGCCCATCCTGTACTTTTTCTCATGTTAAATATTCTTGACTTTCACCACAGCATCAAACTGTTATTTTGGTACTTTCTTTTGTCTTAAATGCTTAAGGTTCAGTCATATGGTAATTCTTTGTGTAACTTGTTTTTAGATTGCTTTTGGAATTAACATTTTGGTGCAGAACATAGTTTCTTGATATTCATAGTGACAATTACTTTGTTTACACCTAAAAATAAAATGATATACTGTCTTTTGCATTTTTTATTCATAGTCAACTAAGTGTATTATTTCTTTTTCATTTCATATATAGACCTTTTGAAAATATCACTTGATTTTGTCATTTCTTTATTGCTACATAAAGTGTTAGCAACAACTGATTGTGTTGTTGTTATCTCATGACAAAAGTTTGCCCTTTCAATAAAGTTAGCAACAAATACCTGGAAGAAGCTCTCTTGTTATGTGTCATGACAGAAGTTTGGCTTTTCTAGGAGTTAGCAACAAGTACTTGGAAGAAACTCGCTTGTTATGTGTATTTATAGCAACATGTTTGTTTTTGATTGAGTAATCTTGTTTTGGTTTATCATTGTTGATCATTTGGTCTGCTGGTGGTCATCCTTTGGACTAAGCTTGCCTTGTGAGGTAAAGGAAATTGGGTCTCTTAGCACATGTTCTCTCAGCGCCTTTGTTTCATTGGGCAACAAGCTTAGTTTATGTTTCAAGTTTAGTAATGCCGCCTGCCTTGTCCGCACTACTTGAAGTGTATCACATTTTTCATCTAAATGTATGCAAATAAATCGATATTTATATCAGATATCTTGTGTCATCGTACTCTCTTTGAGGTCTGGAGAAACTAAAAAATGCATGTCTAATCACACAAAAGTAGCTATCTTAAGCATCTGTTTCTTTTTAATCCTTGTTTTTCAAACTTGATGAAATGCAATTACTTTTTTGGTAGCTTTTTTTTTGTTACTGTTAATTGTACTAATTTGAATTTGAATGACGTTTTGCAGCAAGAAGATGTCAAGAATTATATTGATAACTCCCTTAAACATGGCGTGCAACTCCCACTGTTCCGTAAAGAACGTATTGGGGGTGATTCTCAAGGAATTAATTACTGGTAATGTAAATCTTCCTTTATAAAGCTTTATGCGATTCTGTTATCTTGGAAATAGTCATTAAAGAATAGCTGTTTCCGACTACAACAGTTCCTGTTTGATGAAAGTCTCATTTTTATGTTATAAGGTTTGTTATCTATATTTTTTTTGCTGGAGTAGGTACGAAGATGATCCATTGATTGGTTATCGGCTATACCGTGAGATACGAAAAGTTGAGGTGAAGAAAGTAAAGACAAAGGGTTCCCAGGTCCTCCCTAGTACAACATACCTTTGGGAAACAGTGGCAACAAATTTTGAAGAATTTCAAGATGTTTCTGTAAGTTGCTTAATAAGCCAGTCTGTTTTGTGCAGTATTTTTTGTCCATGATTACTTGGTTATTCATAGTTTTGCATGCTTTTCTTTAATCCATTTTTTCACAAATCCAACATTATGATGTGTTTTCCATGTAAGGATTTACCTATGAGACTCCAGTGAGTGTAGCCTTGGATCTTTGTTGTTTTAGTCTTTGAGATTTCTATTCCCCTTTTAATTAGACCAAACATTCTTGTGTTTGTGTGTGTGTGTGTGTGTGTGTTTCTGTGCAGAGAAATTATTGGACCAGGACATGTTGCATTTTAATATGAAATGTTCTTGTGTTCTTTAGAGAGCAATTGTAAAATTTTGATGTGTCTACATATCAAAACATGGTTCCGTTTTAGCAGTAATCTTAGAGACTGCCTGAAAATAATTCTCTGTTATCTATTAGTCCTTTAATATTCTTATCTGGAAGTCCAAGAAAAGATGCCAGTACAACACTGGATAGCCCAAACAAACAAAAGAGAGAAATTTCTATCTCAAGCATTCTACTAACAGCAATTGAAAATTCCACCTACTCCACACTATTGTTGGAATAATATCTATTAAGAATCCATCTACTCAGAACTTTTAGACTGGAAAATTGCAACTTGTTCTTTCTTCCATGGGAATCTTTCTCAATTTGCCTTCTCCATGCAGGAGAAGCTTTTGACGAGTAAAAACAGAACAGAGGCATCGTTAGGGAAGAAGTTGAAGAATGACATGCTCCCTGAGATTGAGAAGGTTCATAAGGTACCCAGAGTTACTTGTATGAGAATATGTTTACTTATCAATATCAATAATTAAGAACAAACAAGGTCTGTCCTTCTTGAATCAAGTTGCTTTTCCTACTTGTATCTAATTTCCTGTCTTATTGCGTTTCTTGAATTGATTATATAGTTTGTTTTTTCTATTTTTGCTCAGAGGAAAGAGAAATTGTTGAAGAAACAACACAGGCAGGCTCTGCTTCTTGATAACTTCCTGAACATGGATGGGCTAGGAGCAGGTCGCTCGCTCCGTGACAGAAAACCTGTCACTTACACTTTTGGTAAGATTACTGAAGAACACAGAAAAAAGAACAGTTTGTTGCTTTTTGCTTTGGGCTTGGATTTGTCTCTCTATTGTCGATTCCCTCATAAGTAGCTATGATTTTATGGTTGATAGTCCTTGTGGACTCCCATTGTTTGTAAGATATCTTTGGTAAAACCCAATAAAAAAATCACCAGTTGGGCGACCTTAATCATGAAAAGGTGGTGATTAATGACCAATACATACTTTCAAATGTTAGCAATTTCAGTATTGAGTATTCTCGACACAATGTATTTTGAACTTTTATTCATATATCTAATTATTTTGCAGATGATTATGACCGGTCAATCAATGAGGCTATCAAAATAACAAAGTATGAAGTTCATGACATATTCTTCAGATTCTCTTTGTAGCTTATTATTGAAAGGAACTTGTACATACATGCATACAACTGTGCAATCTATAGTGATTTGTTTCTGGACCTTTGTTCTAGGCGAAAGCAACCATCACCGGAGCCTATTCAAAGAAGAGATGGTTTAGCCATACCTGACGCTTCTACAAATGGTGGATGGAGTGGTCCTTCACATACTTCCCCACAGGGTAATTTCAGTACAGTTTCTCCCAATTCTCCTGGTTATGATGACATTGGTGAAGACCATAGCCTTGAGCCACTGGACAGGAGGTAAAGAGTACTACTACTACTACTACACAGCTCCTTGTATTGCAATTTGCATCAAGCATGCTCCTTTGCATAATTATGTAACATGTTACAGTAACAGGCGAAGACAGAGGCCACAACGATACTCAGCAAAAGAGTTTGTTGAAGCAGTTTCAGATAATGAGGCTGATTTTGATAGTGATGATGATATAGTTGGAGAGGCTGTATATGATGATGAATATTTGAGGAAACGTAAACAAAGAAGGAAGCTGTCTAGTAGCTCTGAAGGGGATGACGAGTACCGGTGGGATGAAGACAATGGGGAAGATGAGGATGAGGAAGAAGAAGATGAGGATTCCTTAAGCATCAGTGAGGAGAGTGATCAGCCACAAAAGTTCAATAAATTATCGGGCCGTACTAGGAGAGAGACAAAATTACGATCTGTTGATGAGATCCAATCAGGTCTAAGACGCAGTAAAAGGGCCACTAGGAACCGAATAAATTACCGGCAGTATGACCTTTCTGAATCAGAAGCAGAGTCAATGAAACCTGAAAAGTCAATTGTGTCAGACGAGCACTCCGATGCAAGTGAGAATGTAGATTATTCAACTGGAAGTAAAGATTCTGATGGCATTGGTAATGAACAAGATATGAAAGTCGATCCACCTGCTGTTGGCTATAACGAGGCAACTGATAGAGAACAAAATCAGCCAGTTGAAAAGTCCAATAGCCCAGACCAAGATGAAGGTGAAGGTGTGAGAAAAAGACGATTCCTTGACCTTAATGAAGTTGCCCCAGGTTCTGGTTTTGACGACGGTTCAAACACAACAATAAAAGATGAAGACAGAGATGATTTTTGAGCTGATCTCTCTACAGGAAAGCACTGTTTCTAGTTTTCCTTTGGAGAAACTGTATGATATTAAAAGGTTATAAATTTTGCAATATGTGCATGGAGGAAATTATGATCTAGTTCTTCCATGGTGTAAGTTAAGCAACCTTGATGCGATTCATCTGGGATTTGCGGCAGGGAGCAACCCGGTGCTGAGAGTTCTGTAGATTAGGTAGTCATTTTTTAGTATGTCTACATTTATAGAAACCTAAAGTGGGTGAATGAGAATTCCATGGAAGTTCTTTATCATATCCAATTAGTGTACGACAACCTTTTTAACCGATTGTAACCGAAAAAATTTGGTTTCTATATGTGCAAGTCTGTAGTTTAATCTTTTCAGTACTTAATTTTTGCGGTTGGCTTTTTAAAAAATTGATCATCAACTTTTGATGTATAATAATGGATCAACTACTCCCCTAAAAACCTGACTTTATAATTTTTTTATGCAATACATTATAATGCATTATCATCACCAAATTGAGAATGTTAACTTCAACTTCATTTCAGTTCTGTTGTTAATATTATAAAGCATTGAATGGTTTTCATATTCTAGCTTATCGGGTGACGTCAAGCAGGTATCGAGTGATTTTCGTCCTCTAGCTTTGGGTAGCACCAAACAAAGTGCGTAGGTTGGGTTTCCTAATAAGTGAAAATAGCTGCTCTGATTCTGGACACAAAAAAAACAAGGAAAGGGTAAGTTTCTATGTTTCACATAGTCGGTGGAATTCAAATGTTCCACTGTGGCTTTTTAGTGCTCCCATTCTCTTGCTGCAGGCATGCATCTTTTCTGTTGGTGGCCTGAGCTGTCTCTCTACCAACTCCTTCCTTCGCTGCATGTTTTCCGGCAGGGCAGTTTCTTTCCGGGACAGTAGCCTCAGTTGCCTCATGGTCAATTCCTTCCTTCTCTGCTTGTTTCCTGGATAGTTCTTCATCAGCTCTCTCTTTCTCTGCTGCCACGTCCTTCTCCTTAGCAATTGCTGTTTCTTTTGTTACCTCAAGTGCTTGAATCAAAGTTGAGAGACATTTTTCTGCATCATCCAATTGGGACTTGGGCATAAGGTTCTCTGCGACATCTGCAGGTGTGATCTTGGCCTCCCTGATTAGCCCTTGAATTGTATCAAACATAGCATGTTCTTCGAGTCCCAAGTAATTCTTGGCCAACACTTTGAATGCCTCAAAACTGCAGTAAGACAGTTCAATATGCTTGTCCATCCTTCCCCTCCTAATCAGGGCAGGATCAAGCTTCTCCATATAATTGGTAGTGAACACTATAATCCTCTCCCCTCCACAGGCAGACCATAAACCGTCAATAAAATTCAACAAGCCCGAAAGGGTCACCTTGCTGGTTGTGTCCTCTTTCGGTTCGTTACGAGCAGCTTCTTTCTCCAACTTGTCATCCTCAGAAGATATCTTTCTTTGGCCTGTAAGATCAAGGGAGCAGTCTATATCCTCGATAACAATGATAGATTTCCCAGTTGTTTCGATCAAAAGCCTCCTCAAATCAGTGTTGTCCTTCACTGCAGTGAGCTCAAGATCATAGACATCATAGTTCAACAAGTTGGCCATTGCAGCAATCATAGTAGACTTGCCAGTTCCAGGAGGGCCATAAAGAAGATAGCCCCTCTTCCAAGTCTTGCCAATCCTGGCATAAAAATCCTTGCTTTTGCTGAAAGTTACAAGATCTTCTACAATTTCCTTCCTTTTCTCAGGCTCCAAGGCCATGGAATCAAAAGTGGCAGGATGTTCAAAAGATACGTGGCTCCACATAGTCTGTCTGTAACTTGACCACTTCTGTCCGGGACTGTTGGTGTAAAGCTTTCTTTGTCTACTCCTGACGTTAATCTCCTTCCCTTCCCTAATCACATGCTTCAAGTAAATCTCTGTAATGATCTCTCTGTGACGTTTATGAAAAGTGAGCCTGTAATATCTCCTATCCGGCTGAGGATACAGAGACTGCCCGGTGGTCGCAACTTTGCTCGAAACCCACCAAATTTTAACGCCTTCAAACTCGTCTGTCACTCTCTCGTACTCGTCCATGCTAAAAACCAGGTTGCTGCTATCTTTTCCCATCTCTGCTTTGAGCCTTTTAGCAAACTTTGATGAGTTGACACTTAGGTATGCCTCCACAGCAGCGAAAGCTTCACTTCGTTTGAGTCGATCTCCTGTGTACTCGTGAATTGATATTTTGATGTACGGATAGAAAAGGCTCATGATTCTCTGTGTATATCTCGCAAAGTGCCTGCGAACCTCGTATGGACAATAATGTTGGAAAACAGCCCAGAAAAACATAAAACTGGCAATGGTCGACCCCATTGTCGCCCACATCTCCGTCGTTGTTTGAGGCATTAGCATCATTTTTACTTTCTTTTCTGGCTCTGTGACTATTGAGAGATTGTTGCCGTTGTTCTGTTGCACCCTTTTCTTGTCTTGGGCTTATAATATGTAGGAAAATGTTGATGGTCTTGTGATTCTTTCTCTTCTAATCATGGTCAAAAGTAAGGTCTTCGTGAGTTTTGCATTTCCTTTCATATAAAGTGAGTGAAGAGGCCTGAAGAGTATGAGCAAGTGTCAGAGTTTAGGTACACAATTAGAAATACAATCGTGGTTGCCAACACTGACCTTCAATGCTATTCACATATCCATTTCTCTTCATAGAATAAAGCAATTTTATTAGTGACATTATTAGGTTTAAGCCTCCACCAGGATATTCCATATGTTAAGGTTCCACCTAATGGGGTCCAAAACATATGCTAAATCAAAAGAGTGGTGACTAATCAACCTTTGAAGAGAATGGCACACAAGTCATACACATACTAAATTAGAAGCCAATTAAAACGACATATAAAAGGGAGTCTATAGATTGGAACCAGCAGATGTGTTTATATTAAATAATGTTATTAGCATTCTCATGCAAAGAGATAAAGAAAACTTTAGATGGAGGGGCTTTGTTCTTATGGGATTTCTATTTTGTTCCTATCCATTGACCACACATACTGTCCTTCTTCTCATGTTGTTTTCTTTCTTTCTTTCTCTCGTTTCTTTCGGTTAGAAGGATATGAAAACTTTCCTTATGCATTGAGCCTACGCACAAAGTAATAAAAATTAAGGGTACAAAAGTACATGTAGTTTTAAGAATCACAGCATCTCAAGTGTCTAGCTTTTAAGTGTCAAACATCATTAGGCACAATATTGTGGATCATATGATGTTCTACGACCAAGAGTTTAATCAAGAGAGGAATTTCTCGAGTTCTGATGCAACGAGCTGGAGAATGATACTGACATATTGGTTTGATGATCTTAATCAATTTTGACGTGATTTGTATGTTTAGCTGTAATCATACTTTTTAAGTTTTTGTTTTTCCGAAAGTATAACTTAAGCTGCTAATAGGATGAATACGGAGACATAGAATGAGGTGGTCTTAAGGAAAGAGATAAATATCACACAACTTTTGGAAAGATACTAAAGAAAGTCGGCAAACAAGTGTGATCTGACTTGTTCATTTCCCTCAGTTAGGAAACTGACAAAAGTGTCCAGTCATGTTAGTCACGCTTCTTGCTTATGTCAATCTTGCCTCGTCTTTTGCTTGCTAATTTGTTCTTTCAGAACAACAAAGGCCAGTAGACATTGAAATTGAATTGCATGAAATTGAAACTGGAAAGAAGAAGAAGAAAGGCATAAGTCGAAATATGCTGTCCGTACACTTTTCTTTTGAGCCTTTTGTTGTGAATCACATCCGTCAACAAGCTGGTACTCGTCTAGTCCTGTCCATGTATTAGTCAATCAAACACTTGAATACTGGGCCCCTTTCTTAAAGCAATTGTCAAGTTATAAAATTTCCTAGAAAGTGCAAATGAGCTCCACTTCAATACTGGGCCCCTTTCTTCCTGGAGTATCCTTTTCAGGATCTGAAGTTGAATAGGACTAGACGCCACACGTACAGATTAAAACATCCTACCTAGTGCTCATAATGCCTAGCTTTCTTGATTAGGGTCAATGCCCTATGAATCCACACCCACAAAGCACAACAAAAGGTCATCAATCCAATATAAGAGACGGCCATAACTAATATACCAGCAATTTTATTGTTAACTTATAATGAGCTTTCCCTGGATTACCAGAGGGATTTCTCAACTGTAACCAATCACAACGGAACCAAATGCTTTGCTTTTCGGACTATAAAATGCTTTCAGAGCTTAAGCCAAGTAGCAGCTCAATTAATGCGCAGGTGTCCACCACCAAACTATCCCACATGGATACTAAAAAAAGAATTAAAAAAAAAAACATGAACCACCAGGAATAAATTATGATAGTCATTGCAGCTGCTGATTATGAATTAGGACAACAAAATGAAAGGAAACCCTTTTCCCTGTACATGAGAAAAAGTACATATAAAAACTTACTAGACAGTTCAAGGTCCCTGTAAAGAACAACATCACGAATGATGCTATCTTAAGTGTAACCAGCCTCTCCTAATATCGTTATGGATGTTGAATCCATAACGAACGAGTTGGGTTATGTTGGCAGGCTCACGTTGTGGGCGAACTATCTCTAGAAGACCCTTCTTCTCGTTGTTGCCTACTAAATTGTCTAGAAAAAGAAAAATTAAACACACAGTATAAAATCTAATGTAAATGAATAAATAAATAAGTAAATAACATAAAACAAAATAATTGGAAAATTAACTAATAACCTAATTAATCACAAAATTGAAATTAAAAATATTGTAATTAACAAATAAAACTAATCTAATTTTTTAATTACAAAATTAACCCTAAAATTGAAATTAACAATCATAATCTAACAATTACGAACAAGTAGTAAAATTAAGCATTGAATTTATTAAAAATCAAAATTAAAATGAAATTAAACAAGAACACAACTTCAATTAACCATAAAAACAACTACTTAGTTATAATTTAATGCGAAATCCTCACAATTTTACAATTAGTGAGCAAAATCGCATAAATTTGCAATTCCAAGTGAAATTTCATCCAAATCACATGTAATTCATCAAATTGAATCAATAAATTATATGCATAAAGATAAAATTCAACTATTAAACCATAATTAACCACAAAATCAAGCAAATTTTCGCAAAATCCTAATCCTAGCATTTTTGGGGTTGAAAATCCCTAAAGATTGCAAAATACCCTATTATTCATGCATAAACAAGTGAAATAGATAAGATACTTACATGCCATAAATTTGCATGAAAAATGTTGAAAATAGGGTTGGAGATTGAGGGGGGCGACAGTGACGGAGTAAAGAGAGAAGAGAGAATGAAGACAATGAAAAAAGTAAGGTAATATAAAGAGTTGTAGCAGACTTACACGATCTACTACATGACCATTTAGCTGACGTGTAAGTCACAGACTCTTCAGAAGCCAAGAGACTGGCCTGTAGCCCATCGCGAACTTATACGATCTATTACATAGGCGTGCATCTAACCGTGTAAGTCTATATAAGTGTGTCCAATAAGCATGTAACTATCTGCAAACGTGTGCTATATGAAAAATAGTTGAACAAACTTAAATTTTTTTGCACTTAAGTTACAAAAATTTAACACGCATACCCTAACACAACGATTATGCACAATCTCTTCAGGATGCTAAATTTCCTAACCTAGAACACATCAAAACTTAATAAATCTTATATTGACATCAAAATAAAAACAAAATGAAATAGAAAATAAAAATAAAACCTAGCCTAATTCTTGGGTTACCTCCTAAGTAGCGCTTGTTTAACATCGTTGGCTTAATGTACCTTTCATGCTCAAAGCAATTTATAAAGATATAGTTTTGTAGACTTATTGTGTGTTCCACATCCTCCAAGTAAGCTACTTGTTATTGCTTATGACCACAATTTTCCTTCGGTTTACTACCTTGAACTTGTAAAGCTCTAGTGATCCTTTAAAGGTAAAGTCCTACAAAATATCCAAAAATGAAGCATTACAAGACACACTAGATTTAATTACTTCATTAAGTTTAAGTGCAGGATTAATGACATTACATTTTTAAAACAACCTCTTCATCCCCACCTCTTAATATTAACTTGTTATTGTCAACATCTATTATTAACGTAGAAGTCGCCAAAAAGGGTCAATTAAGGACTAGATGTACTTCTTCATTTTCCTTCATGTCAAGAATCACAAAATCAAATGGGAAGATAAAAGTCAACCGTAACAAGAATATCCTCTACAATGCCTCTAGGATGTTTTATTGATCTATCTGTCAGCTGCATATTTATCCTAATAGGTTTTAGTTCACCCAATTTCAATTTCTTAAGTAATGAATAAGGCATCATGTTAATATCGGCCCTTAAGTCGGCTAAAGCCTTATCTATTTTTAAATTATCAATTTGACAGGGGACGGTAACACTCCTTGGATTTATGAGCTTCTTTGATAGCTTATTTTTTAAAAAAATTTAAGCATCTTCTACTTAGCGTAATAGTTGCGAACTCCTCCAACTTTCTGTTGCTCGATAGCATCTCCTTTAAAAATTTCAAGTGTTGTGGCATTTGCACAAGAACTTCAACAAGAGGTAACTTAATTTGGACTTGCTTAAATAGTTCAAGGAACTTACCACACTATGCGTCCATTTGATCTTTCTTCACTTTGGTAGGATAAGGGATGGCAGGTTAAAATTTCTTGACTTTTCCGGGTGACCTTCAACGTCAACTTTTACTTGACTCTTACTAGTCTCCTTCTTCTTTTCTCCTTCTTCTTTTGAAAGCTTTTTTTCTCTCCTAAAGGTGATCGCCATTACCCGTTCTTTAGGATTTGTCTTCGTATTACTAGGCAAACTCTCCTATGGTCATTCAGATACTAATTTTATTGTTTGACTGATCTGAACCTCCAAATTATTGATAGAAGCCTCCATTCATTGATGTCTTGCATCAAAATCTTGAGCTATTTTTATTATCATCTCTTCTAAAGTAGGCTTCTTAGCTTACAGTGCTTGTTGTTGAAATCTTGGTAGAGGGTTATTCCTTGCTTGCCTATGGTTTCCCCAGGAGAAGTTAAGGTGATTCCTCCATCCCGAATTGTATGTATTACTGTATGGATTTTTTTAGAGTCTAGGAGCATTCCTCATATAATCCACATGCTTGGGCTGTAATGCTTAACAATTTTGACCTAAATGTTCTAGCCCGCACGCCTCGCACTGGATAACTTGGCATTGTGGATTCATCATCAATCTATCGATTTTTTTGCTCAACGCTTCCCCTATTTTGTCAACTACGTCACTGCATTTACTTCATATACCCCCGCTAGCTTGTTAAGTCTTATTTGCTAGGAGCACCACTGATAATTGTTCATCATTATATCTTCAATAAGGTCGTGGGCTACTTCTGGTGTCTTATTATTTTAAGTACTCTCAATCGTTGCATCTATTGACTGCCTTGTATTCTGATTTAGCGCATTATAAAAAGTCTGAATCTACATCCAAAACGGTAGACCATGATGTGAGAGCATTTTCTTAACATCTCCTTGAACCTCTCCTATGTGTTAAATAGTGTTTTAGAACCAACTTGGGAGTAGGAGGAGATATCGTTCCTCAACTTTGCAGTCTTCGCTAGTGGGAAGTACTTCAATGAAAATTTCTCTACCACTTGATCCCATGTAGTAAGTGATGATTTTGGCATTGAGTTTAACCATTGTTTCGCCTTTCCCCTTAATGAAAATGGGAATAATAATAGTCTTATCGCATCATCATTAGCCCCATTTATCTTGAAGGTATCATAAATCTCGAAAAATTGAAGATATGTGCATTTAGATCTTCATCTCATAGTTCATCAAATTAAACAGACTGCTGCACCATCTGAATAACAATCGTGATTTCAAAATTATTGGCATTCACAATCAGTCTGATAATGCTAGACTCTGCCCTATTAAGTTTGGTCTAGCGTAATTGAACATCATCCTTGATTGGTTTTGCCATAATTAGTAATTCCTCAGTATCAATATGACCTCCCAAGTCCTTTATTTGTCGATCTAGCTCAAACTCTTTAAGTTGAGTTGTGCGGAGATTTCTATGAGTTGTTCTCTCAATATTTGGATCTTCATCTACTAAGCTCGCTAGATTATTCAGGGTCATAAATTGACCAAAGAATCAAGATCTATGAGAAAAAAGAAAAATAATGAGTCAATCAAATAAAACAAATTAGAAACAAAAATAAAACAGAATAAAGTAAAAATGGCTAGATTAATAAAAGCTAGACTTTCTTAATATTACTAATCCTTGGCAACGACACCAAAAACTTGATTGATTGTGATATATACATATAAAGATTTATCAATTTTACTGCAAGTACACGGTGTAGTTATTGCTAGCACTTGCAAAAATGAGTCGATCCTATGAGAATTGTAAGTACTAGTATTAACCCTTTTACTATTATCTAACTGTCGAATCAGGTTATAGATTTAATTAAAAATTAAAGTAAAAAATAAACTAAGATTGACACAATAATGAACTTGGATAAGGAAAATATTAAGAAATGTCAATATCAAATAATAATATCTAGGTGATGAATCCCCCTAAGAATTCTTAAATACTAAGCCTTTTTTATACAATTAAATTATTGATTATTAGATTGTATGTTAGACCCCGTTTCCGGAGCCCAAACATTTGGTAACAAAACGGAACCCGTCATCCATAGTGGTGGCATGCCCATAATGGTTAAACATCAAACAATTAAAATTTAGAGAATCACAAGTCAAAAAAATCCAATCACATTTCATAAATGAATTCCAAAAGAATTTATACAGGCTCACCACAAAATACAAAAATACAAAATACAAACGATAAAATTTGAATGCTTATGCTTAATGTGATTCTAAATTACAAAAGTTCCTAAACTAACTTAATTACAAAAAGCTTTAATTATCTTGGAGTTCCAACACCTTACAAGGATCACTAATCTTCTCTTTCTGCACCTGACGAGGGACGCGTGGGGTGAGCTACACAGCTCAGTGGCTAATATATTTATAGCCATTTGCAATTGACCAAAGTCAAGCATATGTAAGTATATATAGGTCTAGCGATTCTAGCATTCATACTTTATTCAAGACATTTAAACATTCATCAAATTTAGCTTAATAACTCATAACATATAACACTAAAATGATTTATTCTTGACAATTCAATGATGCAACGCACAAACAAATGGCTCGAGAGCTCCGTGGAACAAAACAGATAAACCGAAGTTTAAACTGTGAACAAAACGAGTCCATTTTCGAATCTCGTGGGCCATAAGCGGGCAGCCGGGAGAAGGCTTTAAGTCGACGTGCACGTGACTACGAAACGTTACTCTCTTGCCCAAACAAAAGCACATAATCAAAGCTCACAATCATTTTTATTAAATGATATGCTTTGATACTTTTCAAGCTCTTTCTTCTTTCCATTCATACATAATGCCATGACATATCTCAAGGCATAACATTTATCGAAATGATAATTTAATTATATCACACTTCTTTTATGATATAACAT
>JANIJF010000006.1:63114395-63129516 GCA_024520955.1 Erythroxylum bequaertii
CAACTTACTACATTCACTACCTAAATCTTGTATATCATTTCAATTTCAAGAATTCTCCTTTTTCTTTACTCATAACTGATTACTAACAATTTATCATTTAATAGTTCTAACTTTCAAGAAAAGTTCGGGGTCCAACATTGTAAAAATTCCTATCTTATGCTTATATCTTTCTCAAGGCTGTTAATAACGAATCCTTAGTTGATTAAATGAAATCTCTTTCTGTTTAAATCCCCTAAGATTGAATTATCGATTTGTGAATTTCACTATTAGGTTTGTCCATAATCTAGAAAATTTATGTCAACTTATCATTATGTTTGCATGCAACTCCTTCTAATTATGGTAAATCTATTTGCATAAGAGGATTTATCAATCTCAATCGTATAAAATCAAATCATGGACTAATATTCTGGATATATTAGTTCAAGAAAATAATGTATAATTGAATCTCAATAAACCAAGTAATAAAATTGTATTAAATTAAAGATAAAAATCATATTGTCATCAAAATTTAGGGTTTGATTGACTTTTTCTAATAGTCAATGTTGAATTAATCACAAGTTCATAGTGTAGCTATAGCTAGTATCAATAAGTACGAGTCAATCCCATGAAGACGATGAATACTAATAATTATTGTTATCCTATTATCTAGCCTATGAAATGATTTTGATTGTTAATGAAAGAAAATAAAACTAAAGCAAGTAAAATAACATAGGAAACGATATTGAACAGAGAATTAAGAACTCACTTAGAAAATTACCGATATAAAAAATTAGTATCTAGGTTTTGAATCCCCCTAAACCTTGTATGCTAATAGCTGACCTTGAATCTACTAACAACTAATCGTAATATTTTCAACCGAAATACTCAGGTTAAAGTTTATATGGATTCGACAGGGGGATCCCTTGTCTCTATATCTCTTTGCCTTAGTGATGCAAGCACTCCATAAACTTATTAAACATGTTGTAGTACAAGAGAAGGAGTTAAGATACCACTCTAGGTGTGGTAGATTTAAACTAACCAATCTTTGTTTTGCAGATGATTTGATCCTACTTTCAAAAGCAGATGTCATCTCTATCCCCATCTTCATGAAAGCCCTAAAGATCTTTCAAAGAGCTTTCGAAATACAAGTGAATTGTTCCAAAAGCAATATTTTTTTATCCAAAAATGCCTCACACCTACAACATTCGACCACTTCAATAACGGGAGTACAGTTGTAGGAGTTCCCAATGAAATATTTGGGAATTCCCCTCTCTCCACACAGATTAAAAGCTAGAGACTATACAGGTTTACTTGACAAAATACAAGCCAGAATTTCATCGTAGAGCTTTAAACATCTTTCCCGAGCTGGAAGGGTTTAACTTATTAACTCAGTTCTCAATTCTCTCAATATCTATTGGGTTGCCCACTTGTCTTTTCCAAGTTTCATTTTGAAAGCTATTGATAGATTATTCAACAACTTCTTATGGACAGGAAGCAAGAAGAGAGGTCCCAAGACTATGGTGAAATGGAAAGAGTTCTATACCCCTAAAGATTGATGTGGTTTGGGGATTTATTCCATCAAAATTACAAACTCAACCTTACTCACCAAAAGGTTATGATGACTAATGAAAGACAAACAATCCCTATGGTGTAGATGGATTCATAGCTATTTCATCAAGAATCGCAGTTTGTGAGCTCTAAATTGTACTCATATTCCCTCCACCAAACTTAAAGCCATTCTAAGGCTAAGGGACCAAAATAACACAAACTTCATTGTGCTTATAGGCAATGGAAACTCCACCAACTTTTGGTATGACAACTGGTTGTCTATGGGCCCTTTGATTAACTACAATGGTGCGGAGTCCCTTAGGACTTTGTTCCCCATAGAGGTAATAGTTGTTGCAGCCTCGCAAAGCAAAGATAGGATAAGGAGAGCATCAATCCCCACCTATTTAGCTGATGAAATTTATGGATCTTTTTGCAACAATGAACAAGACAAATATGTTTGGAGACATACGACTGATGGTTGTTTTTCGAACTCCTCTTTTAAGGCATTAGGTTTCAAGCAACTCCCCAACCTAGCATGGACCAAAAAATTATGGGCTAGTCATCTTCAACCTAGAGCTTCCTTCACACTGTGGATTGTGATGAAGGGAGTACTAAAAACAATTGAAAAAGTGGCCAAATACACTCAACTTACTAATTGGTATTATTTATGCAGATAAGCGGAAGAAACCAATGAACATTTATTCTTCAAATGCTAGTACATTAGCAACATATGGCGAGATATTTGCAGTCGAAGCTTGCCAAATGGGATGATTGATAGCATAGAATGTACACACACACTACAGCTACCTTACTGAAATAGCATTACTTCTAAGTGTTTTTTGATAACGTTATCTTCGATGGTCATCGCTATATGGGATGAGAGAAATCTACATACATTTCAAGACAAAGACACCTCCCAAGAGCATTTTTATAACCCATTGTTTAACCATATATGGCTCTAAATTTGTGTCCACAAATATAAGCTTCAACATGGATCCTATCTACGTAGATATTGGAATGTTTGAGATGTGGCTCATGGCTACTGTTGGTACGTTAATATGACTCATATGCAAGTTGTTGGTCATGGTATCTCCTAAGTCCTACTGTATAGACTTAGCCAATGGTCCTAGTTGTTTATAAATTAAGTAATGGAAGTTGATAGTTGAGGCAAGCAACGCATGGGTGGTTCTCACTACAGTGCGTTAGTTGTATTGTAATTGTTTGTTGCACTATCATAGTGTATTGTAAGCCATTTTGAGTTGCCTTCAAGGCTTAATATGTTTTAATTTTTCAAAAAAAAAAGTTTATAGGATTGCTTTACCGATTTATGAATCTCCCTATTAGGTTTGACCATAATCCGGAAGATTTATGTCATCCTATCACTAGGGTTGCAATCAATTCCTTCCAATTACGATAGATTTATTCATTAATAGGATTTCTCAATCTCTATGTATAAAATCAGATTATGATCTAATATTCCTGGGTTTATTAAAACAGAAATAAAAACATGTAATTGGGCCACAATATAACAATCAAACCAATTGCTTAATAAAAGAATCAAATCATATCAAAGTATTAATATAGGGTTCATCTAACCTAAATATTAATATTGCACATTATCGAACACGAAATCAATCATACACAAAAAGAAAAACGAATTGAAAACAATGGGTTCATAATTTTAAATCTCCTTGATTGTCTTCTATCGAATATTCTTGCGAAGTAAAAGTTTGATCTTTTATTCTGATGGATCTTTCGATAAATTCCTCATATTTTTTTTCTTCTCTAGAACAAAATCACCCCCTGAGAACGATCCCCATGTCTAGAATTGCCTCCTAAAGTTTGCTCCCCTTGTTTGCCTATGTTCACGTCCTTTTATATTAAATTCTAAGGTTTTGGTCGGTGCACAAATTAATGCACAGTCGTAAGCAATTTAAATGTATAATTATATACCAAATGTCATAAAAAGGACTAGAACAAATTTTCACAAGTAAGTACATAAAATGGAATTTACTAGACTTTGGAATATAATTGGAGCATTTCTGAGACGAGATGGCATAATGATGAATTCATTTTATAGGTTTTGAATGCAATTTTATGTATATTATCTATATGCATTTGAATTTGGTGGTAACTTACTCCAAGATCAAGTTTTGAATAGTGTTTACCCATATATGGCCCATCTACCAATCTTTAATTAAAAGAATGGGAAATATGTATGTTTCATTAAATTGTATGTTTGTTGAAAGGTTTATATTTTACAAAACCTTTAATATCCATCTTTGTTTTTCAATAAAATAATAAGAGAGGAAAAAGATCCTATACTTTATTAACTGATCTCTTACTGTAACATCTCCTCCTTCAGTTCTTGAATTGTCTCTTTATGCACGCTCACATATTCTAATGTTTCAAGTTGATTGCTTCATTCCCCCCCTCCAACAAAATTCGTTGATCATATACATTGGTTGGTGGTAGTCCTGTGGATACATCAAAAACATCCTCGTAATCATTCAAAAGTTTTTTAATCATTCTCCCCATTTTAGTGACAGACAATTCATAAATGAAAGTTCTCAACCAAACTACCTGTAAAGTAGCTCCATAATATACAACAAACTTAAAAATAATGAAATGACTTATACCAAATTTAGGCCTAAATGTACTCATTATACTTACATTTTGATTGAGGATCCAAATGTCTTAAGTGCAAAATAAAATTATTTGGAAAATCTAGACAGATTCAAGATCTGATTGAGATGGTTTGAAATTATATATATGCCTAAGAAAGAGATCTAAAACTTATATGTTTTGCCATCAAGCCCAAGATTAGGATTAAAAGAATAAGGGCATGTTCAACACTAAAGAGTTGAATGAATAAATAACCTATCACATGAGCTGATGGGAGGTCGTGTAGAAGAGAAAAGACCTAAAAAAGATTAATGGTCAGAGACATGACCATGTATTGAATAGTTTGATAGTATTAAAAAATTATAAAAGATGCATGACCTTAGACACAAATGTTTTTAAATTCATGTTAATTCCTAAAGTTTAAAGAATACATGCCTATTTCTATTCCTAAATATAAGCAAAATGATCTATAGTCTAGGACACGATTATGTCTCAGAACACATCTATTTTGGATCTAAAATGCGTCCGCTATTTAAAGATCCAAAACCCATAAATTTTAGTTAGTTTTTAATATTAACTTTTTCTAAAGTTTAGAGTAGTAGTCATCTTTACTTTTTCTTCTTTCTTTTTTTTCATCCAAAGTCCTACAAGGAAATGAATACCTTAAGATGTATTAAACTATAAGATTTGATTTATTTTAATAGTTTGATTTATATACTTAGTATTGAATGTTCTTCTATATTTATCTTTATGATCACGTCATTTTGTTAACATGCATACTCGTTTATTATTTGATCTAATATATCAACTAGATTAGATATTAAATCAAAATTGTCTAATCCCTCTAATATAAAAAGAAACTATATTTTAATGAATTGTTCCTAAGAAGAACAATTGATCCAATGTATCCTTTTGCTTACTTAACTATGCTTGAATGTTATTAGATCTATTAATCAAGTTAATTCAATCCATATATAGGAAGAAATTTGTATAGGTTAAGGAAAGAAGCTAAACAAAGACACAAAAGGATAATTAAGCTCATTAAATCTTATTTGATAGAGATTTATAATATAAAATAGAAGAGACCATGGATAAATATAGGACTTTGAAGGAGCTTAATGCTCTTTATTTAAACCAACAATCCCTATGGATGACTTGCCTACCTTAGAGATCAATATCACTTTCGAATTAAAATCTAAACTAATACATATTTTGTAATCTTTTTATGGTCTTATAGGTGAAGATTTGCATAAGCACCAGTAAGAGTTCCATGTGGTATACAAGTATGAAGCCTAGGAGGGTGATAAAGGAACCAATAAAAGTTTAAGCTTTTTTTTATTCTCATGGCAAGATGCAACAAAGGATTTGACATTATTACTTACTCTTTAGAAGTATTGTCACTAGAATGATTAGGTTATTCCTAAAGAGGTACTTTATAGCTCCAAAGGCAATAACCATTTAAAAGAAAATTTGTGGTCTAAGGTAGCATAATGGAGAATATGTATATGAATATTGGATACGCTTCAAGAAGTTATATGCTAACTAGTCCCATCATCAAATTAGTGAGAAACTACTTGTTCAATATTTCTCTGAGGGACTTCTACCCATTGATAAAAACATGATTGATGTTGCTAGCTTGGACGTCTCAGTGGATAAGACTTTAGAGCCAATAAGAACTTGATTGCTAATATGGCAATTAATTCATAACAATTTAGCATTAAGCTTAACTTAATACCAAATCATGTCAATAAGATAAATATTTCTATCCTTGACTAACAAAATTTAAATATAACCTCTCTTATTTATATAATAGTTATGAGTAATATGCAAATAGTGAAAGTTTGCGGGATTTGTTCAAAGATAGGACATCCAACAGATATGTGCCCAATGCTTTAAGAGGAGTCTATCGAATAACCCAATATAGCATATGGATTTTTAAGACTATCCTGAAGAAATTATGATCTTTGTTTAAATATACGGATGGAGGCATCTTCCTCATTTTAGCTTTGGAAACCCACAAGTGAATCTATTGATGGCTTAAAACCACTTAAACTTCTAATAATTCAAGCAATCATACCATCTAGGGATGCTAAAATAGCTTAAGTCCAATATGATATGACTCAATCCAATATAAAATTAATAGACTTAGCCCGAGTTGAGCAAGCTTTGAATTGAGCTTAGGGTTTAATTATAAACATTCTTAAGATTCAAGTCGGGCTTGGGGTCAAGCTCAAGCTCTACAACAAGCCTAGCACAAAGCCTAAAGCCTAATTATATTAAAAATAATGTTATTTTATTTTTAAATAAATGAAGAAATCCTAAGACATTGATTTCAAAGCCCAATTGGACAAAGTTAAGCCCAAAAGTCCAAACCTTTAGGAGATTTATGATTGAGACAATGGCCCCAAATGCTCTATTTATAGAGTCAATCCCCATATTG
This sequence comes from Erythroxylum bequaertii, assembly GCA_024520955.1. Classification (NCBI taxonomy): domain Eukaryota; kingdom Viridiplantae; phylum Streptophyta; class Magnoliopsida; order Malpighiales; family Erythroxylaceae; genus Erythroxylum; species Erythroxylum bequaertii. The sequence goes on from JANIJF010000006.1 coordinate 63,120,988, forward strand.
AAAGTGAAAAAGACAAGGAGGAGGAGTATAAATAAAACATTTAGGTCTTTGCCTCAATCGCAAAACTTTTTAAAACTTAGATTTTTATGCCCAACGTATCCTAATTGGGCTTTGAAACATTTAATATTTTTTCTACAAAGTTTTGCTTTTAAGCTTAACCTAGATTAAATGGGCTTTAAATTGTTTAATATTTCTCTAAAAGAGTTGACTTTGGCCTAATCAACCTAATCAGGCTTGACTAGCATAACTATGTCTAATTAAAGCGTGATTAGGCCTGAGCCTACTTCCAACTGCTTAAGCCCGATTGGCCTTCGTGCTAACCTTCCGTTCAAAGTAAGTCACTCGTGGAGTGGAATGATCTTTCTGAAAATTATGAAAATTTCATCGTACTATTAAATATAACCAAATAAACCGAAAATACTAGCCTTAACAACCCTGAACTAGAAAGTCCAATGGCAAGTTCTGTAGGTACTTTGTATACATGAATTTGAGTTTTAATGGAGCTGAGAAAAGCTAATCTCCAAAAGAAAGTAATCTCAGTTGCAACTAGCATTCTCAAATTTCCCATATTTGGTACCATTATTGCATGTTTCTCAAGTTGCTTTTTGACGGTAATCAAATGCCTAAGTATATCCGCCGCATAGGTAAAGACTTTTGATATCTTCAGCATTGAACCATTAGGCCAAGTCTTCTTATCTTAGAAACCATGAATCATAGACTGGTTCCGGTTTCAAAAGCCATGACTTGTTAGCAACAGTACCTACCTGGAGGAGGAGGAGGAGAGGAGAGGCATAAAAGCACTAAAAATGAATGAATTTGAAGGAGCTTCTGTGTATATATAACTAACCAAATATACAACACGATGAAGCTATGATACTACAAAACTTCTATTCCTCTGTTCTAATTGCTGGAGACCAATCCCCTATCAAGTACCATATCTTCCCAGTATTCATCGGGTCAACAAACTAGTGATCGTCATCCCATCCACTGATACTTTGTTGATAGATTGTTATCTCATGTTGCAGCATTGCGGCCTTCCCGAGCTTTGCAATTTCTCCCAAAGACATGTCATCTGCCTTGGAGATTGGTAATGCGCCGTATAATAATCCTCGACGCATCCAAACTGGCAGAATTTCAAGCTATGTACATACTCCACAGGTTTTGAACTGTTAAACAGTTCCACCCACATTCCCATACTCACATCTTCCATCTTGAACAGCTGGACAAAAAGGCACAATCCTTCAAATGAGAGATAAGAAAGAGAAAGAGAAGTAACATAGATCACATAAAGGGAGGAGTTGAGAACTTCAAAAAGCCTTTAATCGATAGAAGTTGGGAGTCAGGATATGTGGGTCCATTTTCAGAATTCTTCATCGCAGTGGAATAAAAATAATGGAAACGATTGCAAATAACTTACTCTTAGTTTGTGTCTCTCGAACTCAGACACAACAAAGCGAGCAATGTCAGATGATAAAATGTAGCCTGGTCCATTTGCATAGGGAGGATAAACTTCTTCTGGCCACTCCTGAAATCATAGAAGTAACGATAAGAAACCATCAATATAACATACTGCGCACCGAAATCAAGTAACTTATGATAAGCTTCATCTAAGCAAAATAGATGAATCAACAAAATGTCAAACAAACAGCAGAGACAGTACTATAGCCGACTGGCTTCTATTCTAAAACCAAATCCATCCCACAGAACAATTAGTAGTTCTCTTTGCCTCATATTCATCCATGAAAAATGAAAAGTTACCAAGCAATGGCCAGAAAGTAAGGGGACATAAAGGAGCCATGCATGATACTTTTACTAAGCACAGACTCGATCAATCAAGGATTGTAAAATATATTGCTGTTTCACCCCACAAAAGAAAGACTCAATTGGGTAGCAATTACACAGAGGAAGTATGGGGTAGGGAGCATTGTAGATGCTGCACAACTACTACAGGGCAATATAGCCATTCATTTTCAGAGCCTAACATTAAAATTCAGGGGCAAATACTCGAACTAAGTCCACAAAGACCTATAAGAAGCTATTTAAATAACTAAAGGCATAGATACATATATCCTACCTCATGTGTAACCGCCCATTTACCATGTCGCAAAACCTTGTAGTAGTAATTGATGTTCCCAATGTACAAGCTTCTGTCCCTTCCGACTTTTCTTGCTTCACTGAGAACTGCATCCACTCTTACAAATGTGTCATCATCACCCTTCATAATGTACTTTGCACGCACTGTGCGGACCTGTGAACAACAAAGCCAGTGCGATGTAAATTATAAACAGAAGAATCAAGGATAATATTAATTTTCTGCATATTTGTATGATATTTTTCATCACTCACCCCATATTCACAGATAGCAACCGTTTTTAACACCACAAGATCATAGTTGTCCATGTAAGGAACTATAACAATATCCCCAAAAAATTCCGCCTCCTTCTTTAACTCTACATTCACTTCCTTTCGAGGATGCTGCTCAAACATCAATTACAAGAAGCATGTCATACAATTCAAGCTCATCACGTTGAAGAATAACCATTAAAGGTGTAGGTGTCAATAGTCATCACATACCAGTGCCACAAAGAAGCGGGCTACCACATTTGAAGATTTAATCAAACTATGCTGCATCCAAGACTTCCTCACAGCCATTCGCTCAGCAAAATGGTTACCCGCAGAAAGAATCCCAATGAAAAGTTCCACAGATCTCTTGGGAAGTGGTGGTGCTTTCCATCTGTTAGACATCTCTAGATGCCTCTGAGGCGCAAAACTAGGATGTGTTGTAGGCAATGAAGCGGCAAATAAAGAGTGGATATCGACATCTCCTGTCACAGTAAGTCCAGTGGCATCCTCAAGTGTGAATCCCTGCCACCAGTACCAAAGAATATTAAGAATCATCCACAGTGACCTTGACATTAATGTGGTATAGGTATTCACTTACAGTGCGATATGGAAAAGAAGTGACATGCCTCCCATCAACGTTAACATGATAACCCTCCAAACCAGCACTAAGAGTTAGAACAAACAACTTCTCCTCTGTAAATGGGAACGGCCAGTCAAAAGAGACCTTTTTTGCTCGGCCGATAAGCCTATTTAACCACCATATTGCCTTTGACTCCTCAGAGCGGTTGTCATCATCACGGATCCACTTTTCACATTTTACATGATTGTCAACTGTGGCCAATATAAGAATTGGCAATTTGTTATAAAAACAACTAAAAATGGCAAAGTCAATTTCACTAAAACAATCGAGTGTGTTCTTGTGTTGCTGACTTTTGGATCAATTTAAGCAAACTAAAGCACACATACATGCACTTGGAAAATTTAGATGAAGAAGTAAGTTCCCTTTTCCCCAGAACTAGAAAGCAAGCTAGGTAAATTGAGCCATAATTTATATATACAAAATTAATATGTAAGATCACCAATTTGCATCCAACACTTACTAGCAGTCCAACCAAATCTTTGAATCACACATCAGTAAAACCCTAACACCGCAACATTTATCCAGGGTCTACCTTTCGTAGGTCCGCAAAAATGGTACATGTGAAACTAAAAATCGTGAAACATAACAGTACCTGTAATTTCTAACTCTTTCCAATTATCATGCTGAATCCACATATGATCACATTAAAGAAAGGCATCAGTTCAAATTTCCTGGAGTTTTGTAAGCGCAAGGGAGCAAAGAGAAGTAATAAATCTTCGGTATCAACTATGCCGCTATGCAGTGCAAATCCATGACTAGTAGAACACCCCCAGATACCCAATAACGATCAAGAACGCAAAGGCTAGAGAAAAAATTTCTTTTATGCAGGTTATCAACAACAATTAGAAGATCATTGTCTATCAAACAAAATTTGAAGGGAAATAAAAAACTGAACTCACCGGTCTCTTCATGAGCCTTGGACTTCCATCCCTCACACCTCAAAGCTGTTCCCCACTGCATTCTATAACATGTATTCTGCTCAATTACCGGCTTTTCACTCCAATCTCCTTTCAATCTTGGATTGAAATGTAAAATTCTTGGAGGGTCTTCACCTTCCACAGTCTTCAAACCCTGCAACTCCATCATAAACTGCGACACCATCACAGAATCGCCGTCTTTAATCAATGATATCTTTGGATCATTCTCCGGATGAGCAGCTCTCGGCTTTCCCACCACAGTTATATGTGACCCCAAAGTTAGGCCACACGGCAACTCCATAACATTCCCTCGGTTAAGGAACTCAGCCCCAGATAAAGAAATCGAATGTGGACAATTTTCTGATTGGTTATGAGGCTTCTTCACGTCCACAACCTGCACCAAACCTGCTTCAATCTCTTGCCAGAGCTTTCTCCCAACCTCCCAAGCAGTTTTTGCATTCTTATGAAGCTCCAAGGATCCGTCGTTTATAGTGGGGTCAAAATCCAAACTTGACAAGATTGTATTGGACTGCACAACATTTTCAGAGGTGTAGAGCAAGGACTGAGTTGGCTCGGCCGAGTTCTGCGAAACCCATAAAAAGGGTCGAGAGGGAGCGTCCTTGTCCTGCAAATTCTCTTCGCTTTGAAGTTTGGAAGTACGAGTTAACGGTTCTTGAGACACAGAACCGAAACCGGTATTGAACACAAATGGGATTTCTAGAGTTACGAGAAGTAGATACAACAATCCAACACCAATCAGGATTTGAATCGATCTTTGCCTGGTTAAAGACAGGAACATATCGAATCTATCCAATTTTGTCTCGGATTTTCTTCTCTTCATCTCGGGAAATCCCAGAAGAAAACGAACTAATTGGAATCCAGAACAAAGAAGACGAGAGAAAGAGAAATAAAAGAAACTACTGGAAGAAGAGAATTAGGTCATCAACACATTGAAGGAGAAGAGAAACGCGTCTCGACAGGCAAGGACGTGGAGGGGAAAGTAACGGTTTTAAAGGGTAGATATTGATTTTTGAACAGGTCGGTCCAATTTTCCCTTTTTTCTTTTCTTTGTTTTACCTGATCGAAGTTTGCTGCTTCTTCTTTCCGGGAAAGAGAGAAAGTTACAGGAGAATTTCCCTGCGTTCAAATGTGGAATCATTACTCCATGGAATCAACAAAATGGATAATAAATAACGAAAAGGACAGACATGAGTAGGTGTCTTAATCACAAGTTTTCTTAACAGAAGGAAAGTTGGCAACGGATACTTCCTGTGGGTTGCAATAAATAGCATTAAGTACGTTTAACTTCTGTAAAGTACAAAATTTTATACATTAAATACGTTAACTTTTAGCTCTGTACATAATTTATTATATATAAAAATCGAACATCCACGGTTGAAGATTGAAAAGTAATTCAATTATTCCTCTACAAAAACTGGGAGCAGGCTAACAATTGACAGTTTATATTTCTTTCAAATTATAAATTAGATTAGAGAAAAAAAGAGAAGAAGTTGAGTTAAGAAGAGGGATTTCATGGAAAATTACCATAATAGGAATAAATTGATTTCCAAAACGAGTTAAAGAAAGAAGGGAAGACACCTGTTTTGACACTTGGAACACTACCACCACACCCAGCACGCGTGTCAAACTGAGACTGACGTGCTTTGGCCCTTTAAAGAAACAAATGGCAGCAAGGGACATGAAAACAGGAAGCGCAACGATATATATATAAAATCCAACAAAGGGAACGAGAACGATATATATATAAAATCCAACAAAGGGAACGAGAGGACTCGATCCCACAAATTTTTAATGTTGGTGGGTGACATCGAACTTGGTCATTTACCATTATTGACGTAATGTTTTCTGTTGGAGTCACAACCTCAATTCGGTGGTCTAAAGACAATGATGTTATGAAGTGGAACTTCTTTCTTATTACACTCCAATACATTAAAGATTTTGTCGACACCCGTGAATGAATGCATGTGACACTGCATTGTCGTAGAAGAAACAAAAACATATATTGCTCTTGATTCTCTTATTGTTTAACTTGCAATCCAGGCAAGCTTTAATTAGACCGGTTAGGGAAGTATTAACTTATAATTAAACTGCTAACTATATAGAAAATTCCAAGTCATTATTTAAACGGATCTTTAGCTGAGAGTTGAAAGATACGGTTAGGTAACTTCGTACTTTGTTTTAATAGGGACTGATGTGCATGTCCAAATCTAAGACAAACCTTTCGACCGAAACTTGTCAAGTCCAACCTAGCTAGCTTTTTAAACAACGTAATTGTCTTAATCAAGCTTGTCTAGATTTAACTAGCCATAAGCCAGTAAATAAAACGCAAATTGGAGGGAGGTTAGTGCATTTCCCACCAAAGTGATGCCCTGCTTCTGTGTGGCTATCACTGGTGCTGTTGCCATATTATTTTCGAGTGATCCACTAAAAATATAAATAATATATGCCAACTTTCGAAAAAACGAAAAGGAGAATAATAATTAAAAAAGAAAGCACCAAAGCCGCTAACACAGTGGCCCCATCAAACACTCGGATTTAGTTTAGCTGAGCTGTTACTTAGCTCTTTTAATATGGCAGAATATATGAAAATAGAAGTGGCAGGGGGACAAAATTCGATGGGGCCAAGCCGCCAAAGAGAACTCTTATTTAGAAGGACGAACCCGTCGTCTCTCGAGCGGCCTGTAAAGTGAACATTTCTTAAATCTGAGGACCAACTGGCCATAGCTGTTAAGTGTTGAACTTGAACCACATGGGGTACAGTCCCAGTAAACACAACAATACCAACTATGCAGTGTTAGCTGTAGAAAGAACCTGTGTTTTTATCTCCAAGTTCTTCCTTCCAAAACTGTTTTATGTTGGCAGCTGGGGAAAAAGGCCCTGTGTCAGAGATGCCTCGGAAAGCCTTTAGTGGGGTAGGGTGGCATCGGATTGTTGAGGGAATAATTCTTTTATTAAAATAACTGATATTTGGATTGGAAATTTTATGTTTTCCAAGTCACATTAGCTAAGGGAACAACTTGGGGAATAGATTCTTCTGCCCATTATATATTCTGGGTTTGTGTGGAAGTCCTGTGATTCACTGTGAATGATTGAATCAACCGATTAATCAAGTAGTTACATGGTTTGAAGTAACCATGTTGATAGACCTTCACTCTGAAGCAATGAATGTTAACAAATGAGATGAAGATTGATCTTGCCATATTTATATCAGCTTTTCCTTTTCTTACAAAAAGTAGTTAAAGCATAGAACGCTGCACCTTTTCCCCTTTTCACTTTCACTGCCTAATTATTATATATTTTTAGTACATCATATATTTTCCCTTTCATTTCAACTTGGATATTTTATTGTATAATTCACTAAAACCAAACAATAATTTTCCTGGTCATCCTTCCCGTGGAGTTGTATGCCAATTGCGACCGTTCTTAACTCCTAAAACTTTGGCAGTGGGAATGTCTAATCAGTTGTCAAGACATTTGACTTTTCAATCCCAAAAAACCATTGGTGGTTGTTTCATTTCAGAAGATAAATGCAGTTGCGACTGATTAATGTTGCATTGCGTCCCCAGTCGTGCAATTGGAAATTCTCATTTGGCAGATATGATTAATGTTGCATTGCGTCCAGTCGTGCGATTGGAAATTCTCATTTGGCAGATTACCTAATTAACGAGCAACGGGAGGGTCACCCACAAAAGAAAATTAAGATTGAAATACCAACACTCAACAATCTAAAAAATATATTAAAAGATTTGTATGCCCTACATGGACAAAACTTTCCAGATTGTTTGCAGAAAATAAGCAGCAGAAGTAACAATAGTAACAATAATAAGAGCGCTCGGTAAAAATCTTGTTAAAAGGGCCAAGTTTAGAAAAGTTTAATGATACGCAGCATCATTTTAAATTAGTAGAGAGGCTGTTTTAAACAGTGAAAATTAAGTATTACGGTGAATTTCATTATTAATCAAATTGACCTAAATTCTTTTCTTGATTTAAAATTGTTAATTCATTTGATAGATTGTTCAAAATATGTGATTAATGGATTATTATGTACATTGCGAGTTTACTTGACATTCACGTGAAGAGTAATGTTGTAAATTCCTGATTAAAAAGAAATCGAATGTTCATTGTGGCTCGGCGTCAATTTGGATGGTTTGAAGGAGCTTATGATATATAAATTTTCCAAAACGAGTAAATACAGGCCCAATGGATTGATAATTGGACTTAAAAGCCTCAAAGGAGAGAAATCTTGCACAAAAGTGAAGTAGTTGCCGCACTAAAGTTACAGATGGCCCATTTCTGTAACTTAAGTACAATTCTATGGAAGAAAAGGTCAAAAGACGAAGTTGAAGAAGTAAGAGAAAACCGAACACAAACTAATAAAGCAAAACACAACTGAGATTAGGAAAATTTATGGTCGTTTAATTCTGTTTCTGTTTTTTTTTTTTTAATGTTTCAGTTTTTGTTTTTAATTTTTTTAAACCAAAAATAAAAATTTGTTTGATTGTTAATATTAATATAGTTATATTTTTATCACTAATAATAATTACATATTAAATAAAACTTAAAAATAAATTATTTTTAATTAAATAAATTTATTTAATTTCTTATATA
>JANIJF010000006.1:63433876-63444508 GCA_024520955.1 Erythroxylum bequaertii
GATGCATGATTTGGGTGAACCATCGATGATGGTTCCTCACTGAGTTCGCAAACTCAACAAAATTGCAATCTATTTTTCAGGATTTCGAGTAGACTGTTAGCTCCCTCAGGACTGTAGAGCCTTGTACATTGGACTGGCGAGAGAGGCGATGGCTCAAAGGTCGGTCAGCTGGGATTTCTTTTGGAGACTTATAGTTAGCACTGTCCTTTGTGCTTGTTGTATAGTACTTCTTGTTCGGTGTTTTCAAGGATTGTATAGACTGAAAATACTGACAGCTTGTAAATTACCAAGTTTGAGTTAATGAAATGAAATAAAGTTTGGTTTCTTATGACTGTTTTATTATTGTGTTGCCATGGGGAGTTTAGCGGTGGTTGTCAGTAGTGGTCTCTTATCGTAAGATACGTACCGGAATGCCCTACGGGCGTTCCGGTGGGTACTCTATGGTAAGGGGGCGCTACAAGAAATTGATTGGCGATTAATAAAGAAAAAATAACTAAAGGACAAAGAATCATTGCAGCCAGTGAAAAAAAAAGAAGAAGAAGAGGAAAAAGAAGCATTAATTGCTTGGTCTGTTATTTTTTCCAACCATTAATGAAATATTTATACCATTAGACTTTGATATTTAGTTTTATGTTTTCAGAAAACCTAAATGTTAAAACGTAACGGTTCATTAAAGTTTTATAAATGTTTTTAAAAAACTAATAAAAATGATGTTCATAATTTGATCTTGGTGCAATATTTGTATTACATAATCATATGTCATATGTCATAAGTTTTAATTTTTAATTGATCTTTTAAATTTAAGACTTTGTAAAATTTCTTTTCTTTTTAATATTATATATATTATTTTAAGATGTCACGTTTATGTATTATGCGAAATGAAATTCGATATTGACCGGTCTTAATACAATACCGTGCCAAAATCAAATTTGATATAAGTATTGATACGATATTCTTCACGTTGATAATAATATGCTAGAAAGATTTGTGCGCAAAAAGGCGGTTTAATTGATATACTTTATAATTTTGATTATTATCGTAAAATTAAAGTTGCAAATTTAAAATATAATTTATCCTATTTTATGTTAAATTTAAATTATTTTATTTATCTTTTTAATTTATATTTTATTATTATATTAAAATTTTATTGAATGCTATTCAATATATCATACCTTGATTTTTTTCAATCTGATTTTCTAAAAAAATATATAATGTTTTAGAAATTCAAGGATGCGATTGGGCTATTAGCCCAAAAATGGTTTGTGGGCTCTCGAAATCATTTTATATCATTAGACTATAAAAAAATAAAAAGAAAAATACCAAAAAAAGAAAGAAAGAGAGAGGGTGTAACCAAACAGAAAGTGAATAGGGTGTGATTGATTGGGATTGGGGTCTTATTCGGGATTAGGGTTAAGTTCTTCACTTCTCCACTCAGTCTCTCTGTCTCTCTCTCTCTCTTTCTTTGTTAAGGCGCCAAAATCTCTTCTCCCTTCTCCCTTCTCTCTTCTCTCTTCTCTCTTCTCTCTTCTCTTCTCATTTATTTATTTATTCACTTTCAAGATTGTCTCTTTTTAACTGAATTCAACTACAAGAATAATGGGTACCCAAATCCCAACTACCAATGATCGTTCCAGAACCTATTGGACACCAACCATGGAGCGTTTCTTCATTGATCTTATGTTAGAGCAGATGCACAGGGGAAACAGGTTCGGACATACCTTCAACAAGCAGGCCTGGACACACATGCTCACAGTGTTCAATGCTAAATTTGGCTCTCAGTACGACAAAGATGTCCTCAAAGGTCGTTATACTAATTTATGGAAGCAATTCCATGATGTCAAGAACATTCTTGCTCAGAGTGGATTTTCTTGGGATCAAACTAGACAAGTGATTGTTGCAGACGATGATGCTTGGAATGCTTACTTGAAGGTATTGTAACTTTCTATGTTCAGTCATACCCTATACAAGTTTTCGACTGCATAACTTGACAATAACTTAAGATTCTTGCAGGTCCACCCTGATGCACGACCCTACAAGTCCAAAACTGTGGTTAATTTTAATGATTTGTGTGTCATATATGGTTATAACACTGCAGATGGAAGATATAGCCGATCAAGCCATGATTTGGACTTTGATGATGATGTTCAAGGATTAAACATGGGTACGTAATTGGCTTCTTGTCTTTAATAAAATGCATATTTTTAATAAATGATGTATCAAGCTGGCCTTCAACAGTCATGGATCAAATCTTAATCATCTTTTATTCTTTAATTTGTAGGTGACGAAATGGGAAGCATTACCCAGTTGAGCAATGATCGTCCGAGGACTGAGTGGAATGCTGCTATGGACCAGCATTTTATTGAGCTTATGCTGGACCAAGTAAGGAGAGGCAATATGATAGATAATACATTCAACAAGCAAGCCTGGACTGATATGCTTGCTCTTTTCAATGCAAAATTTGGTCCTCAACATAGCAAACGAGTTTTGAGACATCGATACAATAAACTCTCAAAGTATTATAGCGACCTGAAAGTCATTATAAATCAAGATGGGTTTTCATGGGATGAAACACAGAAAATAGCTGTGGCAGATGATAATGTTTGGGATGCTTACATCAAGGTAATTGGTTTGTAAAAGTTGGGTCATTTTTATTTTGTTCACTCTCTTTATTTCTATTCAAGCAGTATTAAATTACTTGGTGTGTAGAAACATCCACATGCACGAGCATATAGAATGAAGACATTGTCAAGGGTGGATGTAGATGAAGGTTTGTTTGGTGAACTATTATAAATTGATTTTGTCTCTTTTTATACTCTTTTTTAATTATTATTGTCATTGCTTTGTGATTACCATATTATTAATTTTTCATAATCATTCATAGTAGGCAATTGATTCATTAGTTTACAAATAGGACAAAAAGTGGTACATTTAATTCATCCTCTTTATATGTTCAATATAGAGACCAACAATGGGTATCAGAATGAGTTTCATCTATTGTATATATATTTTTAGCAAAATTTGAGAAAAGATAACTGTGGCACAATTCTTCTTTCTTTTAAGGTGATAATTACATTTATTATAAAATTAAGATGAAAATTTTTCTTTTAGCAAAGTGGGTTGATCTTTGAAGGACCATAAAGAACGATCCTTATATCTATTAAGAAATATATTTGTAGATAAAGTGGAGATTAAGGTACCAAAGGATAGAAATAAGTGGGGCGATAATAATAAGAGGCTCATTGCATTAAATAGAAAAAGTGGTGCATATTTTATTTTATATTGTTGATATAATTGAATTCAATAATGTTTTTATATGCAAAATTTCTCATGAGATATAACACATAATTGAAATCACATATAAAGGCACTGCTCAAATAAAAGAGAAAAAAGCGAGCTTATTAGTGCATCAATATTAGCTATTTCATATGGAAAAAAATGGGTTAATTTATAATATATATTCTTGATTTATTATATGATTAACTCTTTTAAAGGTCTTGGTTATACTAATCTTGAATCGATGAGAAACTTTCTTAGGGCTTTACTAAAGGTTTGGGAGGCAAAGGTAACAACCATAAAAAAAAGTCAAAGATTTGAGCTCTTTATCATTGGAAGAGCTATTTAGATCACTATTCACCCATAAAATGTGGATGAATTAATTATATGTAGAATAAATAGCTCTCATAAAAAGATGAATGGTGTTTAAAATATCCAAAGATAAGAAACTTGATGAAAAGGAATCCTTTATAAGTATGAGTGATGTGGATGAGCTCATCGTTAACATATTCGAGAAGTTATTAAAGAAGAAAAGGGATAAACAATTGAATAATAAGAATAAAGCATTTAAGGTCACATGGGATGATACTACTAGTTTAGAGAGCAAGGAATCCGAAAATATGGTGACAAGTATATGATTTATGGCCAACAATGATAAGGTGCCCTCTTCTTAAAATTTTTACGATAATGATGATTGTGATGTTGATCTTTTATAAGAAAAGCTAGATAAATGTTTAAAGGCTATGAGCATAAAAAGGAAGAAAGTATCTCTCAGGTATAAATAAGTGCAAAGACTGTTAAAAGCATGTGTAATTGAGAATCATAAATTAAAATTTAATATACGTTACATGATATAATTGAGTATGGTTATTTCCAATAATAAAATAAAAGATTTGTTTCATCATAATGAGACATTAAATAAGAAGATTGATATTCTCAAAGAATCATTGTCTAAGTTCACTATAAGAAATGAAAAATTGAATATCATCCTTAGAGCCTAGAAGAATTCTAGTGATAGGCATAGAATTGGTTTCACTTATTGAAATGCACCAACTAATACCAAGACAATTTTTATGAGAATTAATAGCATTTATATAATGAGACTATGTCTAAAGTGTCATATGAGGATATTGCATCTTCTAAACGTGTACAAAAATCCATGCTCATGTATCATCCTCTAAGTCCTAATAAAAAAGGAAAATGATATGCATTCATATATGAGTCTATTCTAAACTTAGAGGGTATTACATTTGAGACAAAAATAAGCATAATTTTTATGTAAGGTTTTCCCAAAAGAATATGCAATAACCTTCTCATTCATTTTTTTTCATCAAAATGTCATGAAACAAACTAACAATCATTATAGATATCAAGCATACATGCATGCTACATGCTCCCATTCAACACGAGCCATATTTCTACTAAATAAACATGTCATTTACTAATTCATATGTAAGTCCTTTTCATCATATAAGAAGATTTTCAAATCCTGAATATATCTAAAAAATTATATTTACCCACATCATTCATCAAAACCTATAAATACATATATGCCACATTCTTATAGGTCTTTTTCATATGACACTAACACGTTTAATTTCTATCTTCAGAAATGCAACTTTTTGTGCTTATAGACGTAATTTGAAATTTATCATTAAAACAATTTTGTTAAGCAAACCCAAAATGATATGGGTTGAAATGTTTAAGAATTAATCCTCAAGGACCTAAGTTTATATAGGCACCTAGAACATATTGATTCATTTGCCTTGTAGGTCAATATCAAGTGATATCATGAGTGCCAAAAGTTGATATCACATCTATAGATATCAATAAGAAACATCAATGGTATCTCCAATAATTAATTTTAAAAGAAACTCACCAAGAGCCCAATAAGAAAATCGATATATGAAGACCAATTTTTGAATCAAGTGAGGAAGAAAAGTATACAACCATTGATAGGAATTTTTAATTTGTATGCATATTTAGGGGAGAGAGCATTGTTACATGTACCAATAACGAGAAAGATAAATTGATCTTTGAAATTAATATATGAGAATTATAATAACTACTGTTTGATTTTAGGATAAATTATAGAAAAATTTCAAACTTTATCTTGTTGAAAACTATGAAAAATAGCAATAAAATACTTGAACTTTTAATTTGTTATGAAATTCATTTAACCCCCTTGTGTTTTATCTCTTAGTATGTTATGCCCCCCTCTATTTTAAAATTGAACTTACTAGCCCTTTTGACCCTCAATCAAAGGAGCTTAAATTAAAAAAAAAAACCTTTTTACCTTTGTATTATGATTACATAGCCACAATTGTACATGTTGTATTTTTTGGACAAAAATACCCTTTTAGTCTTTTCTTGACTAAAATACATTAAACCCCTATGTTTTTTTTCTTTATTTCATTATGCAAATCTTCCAAATCTTTTTTTAAGGATAGAAGTATCTCAAACTATACAATTTTGAAGAAAATGACATTTTCAGACATTTTATTATTTTTTGTTTTTGGTGAAGTAATGGTGAGAAGGTAACCCATAATAAAAATTTGCAATTTTTTATCAATTAACAGTTAGAACGTACAATTATGAAAAATGGCACCTTCAATAATTTTTTTAAAATTTTGTTTCATAAATAAATTTTCTTTCTTTTAAAATTTTCCGTAAAATAATGGTCATGAAGTATAATTGTGAAGACAATGGTATTTTTACTGATTTTTTCCTTTTTTATTTATTAACGGTTAAAATGTAATCCATGCTTAAAATAATTTTTTGTTTTTGAAATAGAGAGCATAATGAAATAAAAAAAATGGGTTTAATTTATTTTAATGAAAAAAAGACTAAAAGAGCATTTTTGCCCAAAAATGCAACTTGTATGGTGATGTCATCTAATACGGGGGTTAAAAAAATTGTTTTTAAATTCTAAACTCTTTTGCCTGGTAATCAAAAAGGGTAATAAGTTCATTTTTAAAATAGAGGAGGACATAAAGTATCAAAGCAGGTAGGGGTGTTGGTGGGTTAAATGTATTTTTGCCTTAAATAAAAACAAAAGTTTTGATTATTTCTAACGTCACTTATTCTCTATAACCCTAAACCCAACCCACTTCGACTACTCCATCATCTCCCAGTAGCCAACATTGCACCTCTAAATATTTAGATATAGATACTGCTAGTAGTGAGTTATGTATCAATACCATTGACGAAAACAAAATTTGTCTTTTGAGAATTTAATTCATAAAGGCCTACACCAACTTGTTACCTTGTTATACAAAATTTCACAAGATTATAATCTCATAAGCATATGAATGAAAATATCTTAAAGAGTTAAACCTAAATTACCATTCTTAGAAAATTTAAGGTTTATGAATCCCATGACATATTAACTAGCTAGATAAAATCATACTTCAAAATTTCGTCGCCTCTGATAGTTCAAATAGTATTAAACTAGTTAACATTAATGAATATGACATTAATTAGTAATTACATATTGGATTAGCTTGCTTAATCTTAGACGAAATCGATTAAAAGTGGGAAGAATTCTCATAGTTTCTTTGCTAATATAACAACTAAAAGGCAAAAAGTTAAGTTTGGGTATTTGTGTAAGTTGCAATAGATGTTTCTTTTGTTATTATAAGGTTTGGGTATTTAGCTTGGCTTTAGATTAAGATAATAGGTTTATAAAGATAGGTTAATCAAAAATTTTATATTTCATATTTTAATTTAATAATCTAACGTGTCTTTTAATGGCTACATTTTAAATAGTTCTATCAATGTGGTGTGCCATGTCAGCACCATTAATTATAAGATAACATAGTATTTTTATGAAAATTAAAAGTTTGAACATTTTATTACTACTTTTAGTAGTTCTGGCTAACATTATAAATTTGGTAAATTTTAAGATTTTTTATAATTTACCTTTGATTTATTATGGCTACCATGTATGTTTTCTTTACCTATATGATAGAGTGTTTAAAAAGGGAGAGAGAAACGTTATTTATTTTCTTTTTTATACTTATAGATTTATATATCATATACATTTTAATAATGACAAAAAGGGATGAGAATAATGATATTGAAACTTGACAATTTCACAATGCGTTAACTAAAGGGGAGCATACATTACATATTGCTTTAGAATAGGTGTAGCTTACTCAATGTCTTTTATTTGCTTCAATATCACTAAATATTTTATCGTCATAAAAAAGGAGATTGTTAAACCAATTAAGGTTATAACGTATAATTTTTATGACAAGCATATCAAAACTTAAACAAATCATGATAATCTTTCTTATAAACTTCTCTTGATCGTTTTAGGAGTCATGATATGTGTTTAAATTTTGATTCATTTGATATACTACACTTAGCGATTAATGCCTTCGAAATGCTTAAGATATTCACTTTGACTCATTTGTGATTTTCGGCACAATTCAAAAACAAATAAGTTAAAGCGAGTTAAAAGCACGATATATGAGTCATTTTTCAAAGATTAATTTTCATTTGTCTTCATGAAGTAAGAAGAAGAAAATTAAAAGACAAGAGGAGGACAAGAAAAATGGAACATAAAGAAGAAGAACTATAGAAAGCAATGCACATGCATGTTTTTGCTATGCAAAAATGTCAATTTAATGGAGCAAAAAACGACAACAAATTAAGCATGAAACGACAACAACTGGTAAAGGGCAAAAGGGCCAAAACGATGTTGCGCATATAGGATAGATGTTTGCGTTAAATGCAGACAGCGTCTGCGTATGCAGACGTTAAAGCAGGCAATGCTTGCGCGCAATGCGTCTATGTTCAATGCTTAAACGCATGGTCTACGTTTTACTTAAAACGCACAGTAAAAGGAGAGGGGTGTGTACAGTAAATTGGACCAACAATTAAATTGTCACGTCAAGACAACAGTAGCAAGGGGAGGAGAGAGCAATAGCGTGAAATATAACAGAGGTGGAGGCGCTAGGTTTTCCTTCTTCGTTCTTTTAGCACCAAAGCATGGAAAAGATAGCTCACGCTTAGGACATAAAAATGGGGATGGAAGGCTAGCTTCCAGATGCCGGTTCAACAGGAATATCGACGCCAAGTCATGGTTAAGCTATTTTTATCATTTAAGGTTGTAATTTCTTTTCGGATTCTTGTATTGTTGGTGTTGATTTGATTGAGTTTTGGGATGAATGATCTTAATATGTTATTTTGATTGCTTTATGTTGAACCTATTGCTAAAACATTGAATTTAATTTGTAAGCGTTACTTTTGATGTTTGTGAGTAGCATCTAATGATTTCATATTGTTAGGAACAACATAACTTAGGTTAGATTACTTGAACATGTGACGTTACTACTTATATTAATCATTTTCCACTTTGTAATGCAGCTCCCAAATTAAACCTAGAGATCGTATCCTAGGTTATTTGGTAGTTAGGTTTAATTAATGATCATTTCTTGATTAAATAAAACCTAAGGAAAAACCGGGATTAGGAGAGTGTTCTATTCATCTCAGATTGATAATCCGAAAAGAGTTGCAAAGACATTAGGATGATGAAATATGCTTGATCGTGTTTAGGCCGAGATTGTACCTAGAATCGGACCTTACGTATATTCGATAGTTTAATCATTTTCGATTGCTTATTTTAATTTGTTTTTGATTATTTACTTTTACTTCAATTTCTAAATTGCTAAAAATCCAAAACTCCTCTTTTATATTTTCCTTACATCAATTAATTTTGGTTACAGAAATTAACCAAACATTCCCTATAGATTCGATCCTAAGTCACCCTAACTATAAATTTTAGTGTGCAGAGTCAGGTAAATTTTGTAGCGTACTTGACACACACTGTCATTACCCTTAGCAAAAACCATATGTCCTAAAACTATCCCTTGTTGCACCATAAAATGACACTTTTCAAAATTAAAAACTGGGTTAGTTTCAAGACATCATTTAAGTACCAGAATGAGGTGATCCAGGCATTTTTCAAATGAATCCCCACGCACAGTAAAGTCATCCATAAAAACTTCAATGGTTTTCTTAAGATATTCAGAAAAGATACTTACTATGCACCTTTGAAAGGTAGCGGGGGCTTCGCACATTCCAAAAGGCATCCTTCTATAGGCAAAGGCGCCATAAGGGCATGTAAAAGTCACCTTCTCTTGGTCCTTTGGAGTAATAGCAACCTAAATATAACATGAATAACCATCAAGAAAAAAACAGTAGGCACTACCGATAAGACATTCTAACATCTGATCAATAAAGGGTCGAAGAAAGTGATCCTTTCTACTCATTGAGTTGAACTTGCGATAATCCACGCAAGCTCGCCATCCGTTCTGTACTCAATTCAGAACCATATCTCCTTTATCATTCTCCATAACTGTAATGCCCGAATTCTTAGTAACCACCTGCAAAGGACTTACCCATTTACTATCAAAGATGGGGTATACGACTCCCACATGTAGCAACTTCATCACTACCTCCATCATTGGTGGATTGAGACGTCTTTGCAATTGGTGGACTGGGGCAGCTCCTTCCTCAAGAAAAATCCCATGCATTCATAAAGAAGGACTAATACCTTTAATATCTCTAATCGTCCATCCTAATTTCGTCTCGTACTCTCGCAACACACTAATGAGGTTTTCTTCTTGCACCTTTGTAAGATCACTTGTTATGATAACTGGAAGTGTTTTGTTGGTGCCTAGATAAGCGTACTTGAGGTGATTCGGTAAGGGATTCAACTCCACTTTTGGTGCCTGCGCAATAAAAGATAGTGGCCAATTAGTACTAACGGACAATTCTAAAAAGTGAGGGACATACCTGCCAAAAGGACTTGTCTCAAGTGCCTAAATTAATTCCTTTAGGTTCTGTCCTAACTCGAACTTTCTTTTCCAATATCCAAGCATCTTTTGTTTTAGCAAGGTAGTCAAAGCTACCTCCAAAGGGTCACTTATAGAAAGAAGAGACCAGTTCTCTACCAAAGAGTAAAGAATATCTACCTTGGCGACTGACTCACAATCTGATGGATAATGCATGGCATCAAATATATTGAAACAAATGACCTCGCCATCGAACTCCATAGTCAACACCCCACTATGTACATCAATTTTTTTCCGAGATGTCTTCAAGAATGGCCTTCCTAACAAAATTGTTGAAGGGCTTGAAGAGCCCTCGTCCTGCATATCTTACACATAAAAATCTGCAAGGAAAACAAGCTCATTAACCTACACCAAAACATCCTCGATAACCCCCTCAAAGTATGTGTTAGATATATCAACTAATTGAATGATAACACGGGTATCCTTTAATGAAGAAAGATTAAGAGCTTTAAAAATATACAAAGGCATAAGATTTATTGAAGGTCCTAAATCTAAC
>JANIJF010000006.1:63819123-63830352 GCA_024520955.1 Erythroxylum bequaertii
TTAAATATATTTTAATTAATTACATTTTAATTATATTTAATTAAAAATTAAAAAATTAGTGTTGGGAGGAATCAATCCTATTCCTCCCATACATGGAAGATATGGATTATTAACTAAAACTTGGGTGTGAAAAAATTATTCAATCAATTATAATAACCAACTAACCATTATCATTCATTCCATTCTCATTAATTTATACGTATATCCCTTAACCAAACATTCCCTTAATAAATTTTATCTCATCAATAGATAACATAGAATCGAGACACGGATATTTTGAGGGGTTACAGATACATAAGTGCAATTCTACGCTAACATTGTAGCATTTAGGATGCAAGACACATTAGTACGTGTTAACAAAGATCGTTTGTTGTTCAACAAAAAGCAAAATGTGTCAGTGCTGTGTCGGAATCTAACAACGCTGAACAGACGAGTCTTTTTTGTTCAATTTTGTAGCAAAAGCTTGAATTTCTTTTTCTGACGACCTGGGACTACGAGATTTGAAACTTTTTAAAAAATAAGTTTAAGTTGGAAATTAAAATTGACAAATTAATATAAAAATTAATCTTTAAAGATGTGATTTCGGTCTATTTCTATTTTGTTTAGATATTATTAAATATTTCAATAAAATATATTACTTGAATTAGTTAATAAAAAATATAAGAATAGAAAAGTTGAATATCTGATCAGGTATCCAGAGCAAATCAGTTCATAGCCTTGGAGTTTGGAAAAGATCTGAAAGAATTGAAAGAAGGGCGAGAAAGCGATCTTTTGGCAAAGGCAAAAGTCCTCTTGACGACCCAGGGGTCAAAGAGCAAATATGAAATGCATTCAGTGGTTGACTAGGGCAAAACGAAGGGTCGCCAAAAACGAGACGATCCGAGAACCGGCGGCGTCAAAATTGGAAAGCCGACCATCTCGCAGGTTGGAAGTAGTTGCTTGTCACCTCCTAAAAAATAACAACAACCATTATTCTAACTCAATTTGATTTGGACTGGTTAGTGGCTCCTCCATTTGCGTGTAGGAAAAGATCATACCTTCATACACTACACGGGTTGTTCATGACTTAAAGGAAAACACCCACCATCTATTTTAAGAAGATACAGTACTTGGTGGGATTTGATTTTGTATTGCATAGAAGTTCTCGCTTTAAGGGATTTGCTTTTGCCTTTATTCCAGTAGAAGACCGATTGGTGAAATCAGAGATCGATTGCAAGAGATTTTCTTTTGTACTCCCCTTTCCAGCTACAATCCTGAGGTGACAAGTCGGGATTGAGCAAATATTTTCAAAAAATTAAAAAAACAAGAATTTAAGAAAATTCACAGTTTGTTTTTATTTTAAAGTAAATATTTTGAAAACCTTAATAAATAATATGTAATTAATATTGAGATATTGATTGAACAAATATTTTTAAAAAACATCAAATATATTTAATAATAGATTACATTAAAAATTTAAATGTCTACTTAATTATTTAATTTTGTCTGTCAGTGATGTTTATGTTTTCCGTGGGCGTTGGACTGTGAAAGTAAAACACGTCCTTTTAGAATCCCAAAAAAAAAAAACACGTCCTTTAATTTGTTACGAGGTTGATTGAAGTGATAATTTCTATCAGTTTAACTGATATCTTTCTCGTAAACCGACGAGATTTGAGAGTTGAGTGCGTAGTAGAACTCCCATCACCGTCAAACCAAACACAATAAACAAATCAACTTTAATTAGTAGTTTCCAGTTTGTTCTAAATAAATATTTATATGTCATAAAAGGTAAAAATTTTATTAACTAAATAACGAAATTAATATTTTAAGCTAAACTATTAAAAATGTTAAAAGTTATTCATTTAATTAAAAAATTGTGATAGAACCGACGCAAGAAAGGGGTTTCCAAATAGCTACAACGACGTCGTTTGCCGGCTCTCCCAGTAGAGATCCCGACAACCTAAGCCACAGCGAGGGCAGAGCCGATAGGAATCGAAAATGGAGGAAGAAAAAGCCGCAGCTTACTACGAGGAGCTTACTCGAAAAGGGGAAGGCGCCGCCCGCTTCAAACAAGGCCTGGGCTTCTCCGCCGGCGACTCGGCCCCGTCGAGAGGCACCGCTCTTCCGTCCGCCTCTTCTTTCCTGAGCAATTTCGTCAAAGCCTCGAGCCCTGCACAAGCGTCAAAACTCGAAAAGCAAGCGCAGCTTGAGTCGATTCAAAACAAGCTCAAGAAGAAGCCGAGAGACGAGGCATTGAGCCAACGACGTCGTTCGAGGAGTAGAGAGAGGGATAATAGGGAGAGGCATTCCAAGAGGCGAAGCAGGAGTAGAAGCAGAGAGAGGTACAGAGGTCGAGAGACGAGGAGGAGGAGGAGGAGTACGAGTCGGAGCTCGTCGCCTCGTAGGCGACGCAGATCAGAGAGGAGAAGTCGAAGTTTGTCGCCTCGAGAGCATAGGAGGTCCGAGAAGAACAGGAATGATGATGTGAAGAGGGATAGATCCAGTAAGGAGAGAAATGGTGCCACAGATTACTCACGGTTGATTTCTGGCTATGATAAGATGGTACGTTATTCCTACCCATAGTTTAATAACTCAGACTCAGTAGCATTACAGTGCCTGCTGCGAAGTTATCTTTTTTTTTGGGGGGGGTGGTGGTGTGGAGATTTCTGTGGTCACATAATACTTAACAATTCATTATTCCTTTGGGCGCCTGTATCATTATTAAACTTGTTTTGATACTGAAAGAGAGACAGAAGTATGGCACTCGATTGGAAAATCAATTGAACTTGAGACTACTTTTGTATTAAATAGCCTTAGAATACCAATACTTAGGCTTCTCATTGAAGTAGAATTGGATAGTACTCTTGTGGGTGTAGGCATAAATGCTGAATTGGAGCAAATAATTGGCTCTCATTTTGAACAGACGCACGCAGAAAGAGTCAAAGCTAGGATGAAATTTCAGCTTGATCAAACGGGTAAGCAGTTGTGTCCCCTTGTAAAAAGACTGTTCTTGATGCTTCACACTGAATTCTAAGGTCATTCTGGTGGAGTTACTTTAGTTTGTTTGAAATTCATTGCTGAAGGTAGTAGGAATAGTGAATTTTTATCTTTCTTCAGCAATCATTGTTGGTTGTGTTACAAGGATAATTCTGTTAAAATTAAGAAGAAACAAACATTATTCCTGTACTTTCTGTAGTTCTTATGGCAGAACTTCAACGTCTTTCATGGTTGAAGTGTGTTGATGAATGTTAATATTTGTGTAAACGTTTTCAAACAAATTCAGGCTGAATGCCCAAGATTTTCCTGTTGCTTCCGTTCAAGCATAATTTTCAGTGGGAAGAGGACTTCAGGAACTGCTTATCTTATATTCGTTAAATTGATAGTCTGGGATCCTGAAAGGGTTCCTGTTTTCATGACATGTTTGTTTCTGCATGAGAGCTCTTCTTTGGTGAATCCTAGCTGGTATTATATGTTGAGGCTCCAAATTGGATGCACAGTGCTTGTTTTTGACATAATGACGATATATATAACTGTTGATATGTTTTGCATTGTAGCTAAAAATGATGCAGCAAATAGCGGCGCAGGTTGGGAACGATTTGAATTTGACAAAGATGCCCCTCTTGATGATGAAGAGGAAACTGAAGGTGATTTATCTGCATTCTGGACTGCATTTCTTACTATATACCATTTTTCTTTTAGGGTTCGTTTCTCTGCCAGTGACTGATAAATGAAGATTGGAAACGTTTTTACTGTTTGGTTTTACCTGTTTGATACTGCTTTGTCATGTATTATTGTAGCACTTCCGAATATGGCTTTAGAGATTTGGTTTGTGATTCCATCTGTTTCAGTCTACATAATATTATTAACATAAAAAGATTAGAAGTTGGTTCGTGGATTATGTGTTTCTGTATTAACAAACAAGGTATCCAAGTAAATTGTCTAAAAATTTAATTCATACTATATGTTTCTGTATGCACAGTTGCAGAAGATGATGTAGAAGTAGTCAAACGCCTCGGGCATACCTTTCGGTTTTCAGCTATTGAGGTATTTTTAGTTTTCATAGCTGCTGTTTATTATTGACGCATTTGATGATTGCATGCCTGCATTGGGCCAAAAAAAAGAAAAGAAAGAAAAATATGATACGTTATGTAAATGCTTATACATGTAAAGGCAAGAAGAGAGGAGCAACTAAAAGCTGCTCATGATGAGGCAATATTTGGAGTGCCAACACTTCCATTATCCATAGCTCCAGATAGGGAGCTTGAGACGGACAACAACAAAAAGGATTGCAGTCAAACTGAACCTGCTAACAGCTTGTTGAGTGAAAAGGTTGGGGTTTTGTGCTTGGTGAGAGGGAAAAACGTTGTAAGCAAAGCTTTGAT
This sequence comes from Erythroxylum bequaertii, assembly GCA_024520955.1. NCBI lineage: Eukaryota > Viridiplantae > Streptophyta > Magnoliopsida > Malpighiales > Erythroxylaceae > Erythroxylum > Erythroxylum bequaertii. Next base: position 63,823,485 of record JANIJF010000006.1, read on the forward strand.
CAAATTTTTCTAATTTTTAGGTACTTGCAAAACAACAAGGTTCTTGGCGTGACCGAGCTCGCAGATCATAGATAAATGAAGTACTTGATGAGTTGCCTCGTCTAAATGACACAGGATATTGTATGTTTAATCTCGTCCGTGGTTGAAAGTTTACTTTCCAGAATCAAATCCCTGAATATTAGTCGCTCTGCAACACCCTTTGTGCCATGATAGATCGCAAATTTGCAATGGTCATTTCCGGTATTTTTGCTTGAGACGGCAATTTATGGTCAAGATCAAGATTGTCAGTTGCAGGTGTACATATTGTTCGGAGGAGTTACTTATCCATCCTATACCGTTAGTATTTCAGAACTTACTGTACTAGTATGTCTACTAATATCAGTAATTGCAAAGTAGTTCTACGTTAGCATGTCAGGGCAGAGCTCTCTTCTCCCAGGGGGTTGTGGCCTTTTTCTCTTGGCTGTTCCTCTCCTCTCCGTCCGTTAACCATGAAACTGGCGTAATATGTATTTCTTGTTATAATGTGATCAATAAAGCCACATGGTTGCATTGATTTGTATGAAAACTATGATTGAAGAAGAAAAAGGTAAATGTATGATAGAAACTCCAAATAAATGATAATACTTGCGTATACATATATAAACAATTTGTTCTTTAAAAGGATAAAGGTTAATAAAAATTTTCTTCTGATTTAACAGCGTATCCCGAGAAGTAGCTTTTTTATATTTTTATAAAAATAATGTTTTTATGAATTAAATCGTGTTTTTTAATTTAATGTTATTAAAAATATTATCCTTATTTTAATAGTCTCAAAATTAACAAATCATGTTATATTAAACTTATAAAATCACAGATCCTCATTAAATAAATATATGAATGGAGAATCTTTGACAATTGTGTCCAGTAACGTGTCGTACGCCCATTCGTCGACATCAACCTCAAAACTAACCAATCAGACTCATCGAATAAGCAATTTTGTATTTTTTTTATTTTATCGTCACAAATCCCTAGTCAAACAAGAAGTCTCATTCTCATTTGTTTCATCGACCCCTCAGCGTGTTTTCTCCCTACAACGGCCGCAAGAATTCCAATGGCTACCAATCGATGGTTGAGGCCTGAGGTGTGTTAAAGCCTTCTTCTTCTTTCTTCTGATTATCGTTTGACTTGGTTAATTTTACACAAAAAGAAAACAGATCTTGATTTTTTTTTTTAATTGTTGTGTTATTGGATGTGGTATAGGTGTATCCCCTGTTCGCCGCCCTCAGTGTCGCTGTAGGGATCTGCGGGTTTCAGCTAGTCCGCAACATCTGCATCAACCCAGAAGTCAGGTGCTTCTCTTGTGGGTGTTGATGCATTATTAAGATTTTTGTGCATCAGTTTTCTTTCTTAATATTTTTGGTAGGTTCGAGTTGGATGATGTAGTTTCAATCTCACACTTGCAAGGAAAAAGAAATTTTTGATTTGCTTGAGAATATGGTATAGTGTTACTGTCAACCGCAACTTGTTCTCTAAACAAGAGTCCTTCATTTGGTTTTCGCCTCTTCCATTTAAAGACTTCAAAGAAGTTTGTGAAGTAAAGTAAAACAAATGTGCAGAGAAGGTTGAACTTCAAAATCTTGTTTAGTTTTCCTTTTTCTTTTGGGGGTATTGTGAAGGGTATTAGAGGAAAGCTAGCAAGGTGCAATTCAGGTGTTTTTTATTTACTGTTTTTTCTTATGAAATGAATTTATATGGGTATATGGAGTGGCAGCAATCTCAATTCTAATTCTATGCGTTGGTCAGGGTGAACAAGCAGCACAGGGCTGCTGGCGTCTTGGAAAACTTTGCTGAGGGAGAAAAGTACGCCGAGCATGCTTTGAGGAAATTTGTTCGCAACAGGGCCCCTGAAATCATGCCATCAATCAACAACTTTTTCTCAAACCCAAAATGAGGTGGTTGCTCCCTTTATGTAACTAAACGGTAGTTGAATCAACATCTCAATATGTTTGAGTTGCAAATAATAGTAGATGGATTTTATGAGAAAGATAATATGCCTAATGGCATGAACTTTGGTGTCTTTGGAATGAAAACAAAAATTTATGGATTGATATTTTCTATTGTGTTAATGACTCGTTGCAGCTAACAATCTCTTTTCTGTTAAGTCTGTGTATTATCAATCACTGCCCTAGTTGATATAATTCAAACAAGAAAAATCGATCAATGAGATCCTTTTTTTTCAATGCATTTGATCCTTGATTTTGATGATTTGGTTAGAACTTGTGACAATGTGAGGTTGAATAAACTCAGCAACCAAAGCAATTAGGACTGAAACCTGATTGCCTGGTGGAACACAACAAGTTTATCAATCATGTTCTATCCATTTTGTAATTGCAAGCAATCGAAATTCCCGGCAATATGAAAGGACAAAACAATACTTGGGCATTGAAAATCCAAATATTGGTCTAGAATTTCTAAACTCGTGCTGAAGCCATGTACAAGAAATTACAGAACCAATTTAGAAAGAAATTTCTGATGTCACAGCAGCTACCTCGGTTCTCAATGATGGGTTGAATAGCACGTGCATAGGCTGCACACCAACTGCCCTGCACCATTGAAGTCCATGATATGCTGTTGCGATATTTTTGGAGAGTTCCCTAGCGCAGGAGCTTGAGCCAAGCACCATGGTTGTTAAGTCCTTTGGTATCTCAGCAGTTGCAGGTGCTCGGGAAGGAAAATGCTCAACATCCACGGAACGAAAACCTGATTCAGCCCTTCTCATTCCTCAAGGCAAACTCTTTGCTGTCTCTCCCTTTTGCAATCACGAATAAAGAAGACATAAAATCAACTTTATTCACACAAAAATGAAAAAAGGAAGGGACATAAGATTGTTAAAAAGATGGTTAAATTTTTTATTCGAGACAATAACTAAAAGCAGACAATAGAACCAATATTGATGTGAGCTCAAGACAGAGTCAAAAGAAAAGTCAACTATCGGATGACCCGTTGACCATGACGAAAGGACCAATTACTTGTGCTAATGCTATGAGGCTTAGAGAAGCTTTTGGTGGGCTTATATGTACTATGGTTGACGAAGAAAAGGCCTTTGGAGATCAAGTTACAATCAATAATATCAAGGCAATAACGCTATTCACGTGTTCTGACTTGGACTGAAATTCTGACATTAATTCAGGCTGAATCAGCCTAACTGATCAATATGTAAGTTGTAGATTTTTGTCTTAACTTTCTAACGGTATAAGATTCTCCTTAATCGAAGTTCCATAGCCCAAGATATGCTCAATTTACTAAAGGATGTTATGTTAGAAAATTGTTACGACTTCTTAATTGACTTTTTATTTTTTCTAGTTAGGCTTTTCGTTTTTAGGCCCACTTTTTGAGACTTAAAAAGGTGGTTTTCTGCACTTTTATTCAGATTAGATTGAGAATAATTTTAGGTCACTTTGTGAGGAATTCAATTCTAAAATTCCCTACAAACCGATTTTACGAACTTATCAAGTGATTAGTCGGATTGCTTGTGGCATTTTTTTGATATCTTCGTGTATTTTAGTTTCTGATTGCATTGTTAATCTTGGGTCAAGGCGTCGAAGGATCTTCCGACAACTTTGAATTCTTGGGTTGGGGTTTTGATCCAATCGATTAAGGGGTTCCTAATCAAGTTGATTATAAGGGTTCCGCGTCATTTAGTATCAGAGCTTTGGCTCGGTTTCAGGTTTTCAACCATTGTTCTTATCGTCTTCATTTGTTTTTCTTGTTTCTTTTTTGTTTCAATTTTCTATTTACTTTTGTCCTTGTTTCCCTTCTACTGCTTATTTCGCTCCGTGTTTTATCGTTATTGTTCCATTGTCGTTTGTTAACACCATCTTCGTTGTTCTTGTTTCATAATTTTATTTCAATTCATACTTCGAGTTGTGTTTGTAGTTAGTTTTTGCTAAGATTGTTCTTGTAAAAAAAGTCAGAAAAATTCAAAAAAAGTCAAAAAAATAGAAAAACCAAAAAATCTTAAAAAGTTCTAAAATTGATTCATTGATTGTAATTTGCTAAGATTGTGGATAGTTCATTTTGAAGTGTTGCTGCGATTGTAAGTTGTTAACGAAAGAAGTTTGTTGGAATTTGTGAAGTTTGGTGATTGATAAAAAGGTTATATGGATTGCTAGAAGTTATATTGCATTATTGCTTGAATTGAAATTGAAATTCTTGAAACTTGAACAACAAAACTTTGAAAAGCTAATTCCTATTACAAAATTTCTCTTTCGATCCTTTGAATTTCTTTGGTTCTTAACCTGTACATGTTACTTTTCATTGCTCTTTTATTGCTTCCTTTTGATTTCTTTAATTTTTCTTTTATAAGAGTGTCACTTTCAATTTGATTGTCCTTGATTTGTTTGGAATTTTGGTTGGCAAAGAATTCCGGGAAAGAATCAAGAGTGATTAAAGGTAACAGTGATTTACATCAAAAGAAAAAGCTAAAAAAAATTGAGCGAAATACGAGTGAAGCATCATCCATTTGAGTGAAATACGTAAGGGAGTGAGTGAGGTTTCTTTTTAACTAACATTATTACACTTGTTTGTCTTGTTACTTTGTAATGTCTAAAGCAGGGGGCAAAAGGGATTTAGAAGGCCTAGCCACAACTTTTAAGGCTTTACAAGAACAAATGACCCGAATGAATCTTGCATTTGAAAGCTATGAAGAGAGGTTAGAATGTTTAGGGGCTCCAAAACAAGGTCGGTCAACACCACCACCGACCAACCAACCTGAATTTGAGGATGTTGAAGCTGAAACAAACATGGAAGAGTGGGATAGATATCAAACTAGGGAGTATGCAATAAGAGGTCGAAGAAGAGGTTACATGCTTAGAAGAGAACTGTGAGCTAGGGAAGAAGTTGATAGAAACCTGAGAAGTATAAAAATGAAGATTCCTTCTTTTCAAGGTCGAAGTAATCCAGACCAATATTTAGAGTGGGAAAGAATGGTGGAGCTTGTGTTTAACTGTCATCACTATTCAGAAAAAAGAAGGTCAAATTAGCAGCTGTAGAATTTACAGACTATGCTATAGTTTGGTGGGATCAGGTTCAAATTAACATAAGAAGAAATGGGGAGGTACTTATCTGAACTTTGGATGAAATGAAGGCTGTCATGAGAGCAAGATTTGTTCCTAGTCATTATTACAGAGAACTGCATCAAAGACTCCAATAATTAAAACAGAGGTCTAAAAGTGTTCAAGAGTACCATAAATAAATGGAAATGACTATGATCAGGGCAAACGTTGTAGAAGATCGAGAGGCTACTATGGCTAGATTCTTGTGTGGGTTGAATAGAGAAATTGCCTACATAGTTGTGCTACAATATTATGTGGAAATTGAAGATATGGTTAGTGTTTCCATAAAAGTGGAGAAACAACTTAGTTACAAAAAATTAGCTAGACAGTCTTAATTTAGTAATAATGGTGGATCGCCTTAGAAGTCAGGCTACAAAAGAAGCAATGAAGAGAGAAATTCGTCTAAATTCAAAGATGATAGGTTTACGCCAAAATCTAAGGAAGACAAGTACACTCCTAAAGAAAAGAGCAGAATTTTTGAAAAGAACAAAGAAACCACTCCAGTGGCCAGCAGCAAAACTAAGTGTTTCAGATGTCAAGGGTACGACCACATAGCTTCTTAATGTCCTAACAAGAGAGCTATGATCATAAAAGATGATGGGGTTGTTTAAACAGATGGAGACGAGACAGATCCAGAAATGCCACCGTAGGAAGATGCAAGTTATATAGAATATCCAAAGCATGGAGACTTACTAGTTGCAAGGAGCACTTTAAATTTTCAGGCTAAGTATGATGCTCCAGAAAAACAGCGGGAAAATAGTTTTTACACTAGATGTAATGTAAGTGGGAAGGTATACAGTCTAGTTATTGATGGAGGTAGCTGTACTAATGCTGCTAGCACTTATTTGGTAGAAAAGCTTGGATTGTCGTTATTGAAACACCTGAAGTCGTACAGGCTATAGTGGCTGAATGCTTGGGACGAGGTCAATGTGACTAAGTAGGTGATTATGTCATTTACTATTGGCAAGTATTCAAATGAGTTTTTATATGATGTGATTATGATGCAAGTAGGTCACATACTTTTGGGTCGACCTTGGGAGTATGACCATAAGATCTCACGTAATGGTTATTTAAATATTTATTCTTTTTCTATAGATGGAAGAATTGTCACCCTCAAGCGATTGTCTCCTAAAGAAGTATACAAAGATCAGCTGAAGCTTAGACAATGAGAGGAGTCAGAAAAAGCAAAGAGAGCTGAGCTGAACAAACATAATGGGGAAAAGGGAGAAATGAGTGAGAATGAGAATTTAAAAATTAGAGAGAGTTAGAGGGGAAAGGGAAACACTGAGTGCAAGAGAGATAAGAAAGTTAGCTTGTATGCGAGAGGGAGATATTTTAGAGATGCTTATCATGAAATAAAATGTAACACCCCACTCCCGCGTGACCCGAACCCGGCATTGATGGTGATATCCGAGTCCGTGCCCCGCGAGGGTGGCGTGCTACATCACTCATTCAGTAATCGTTACACTTTGTTTTTTTTTTCAACGAATGCAAAATTTAATACCCAAATTGGATCCTCACTCCAACATATACAATTTCATAATTCACAGTTTCTAGTAGCCACTCGGGCCCATTTTCCAAAATACAAATATACCATTTATTACAAAAAAACAAACAAAACATGCAACGCAGACGCGAACTGATCCCGACCTCTATTCTTCATTTGAAACCCGCAAACATACTCCCGTTGGCCTAACGGGGTATTCTTCTAATCCTGAAAAATAATTGCAAATTTTGGGTGAGTTTTTGCGAACTCAGTGAGTGACCATCATTGA
>JANIJF010000006.1:63855472-63867378 GCA_024520955.1 Erythroxylum bequaertii
ATAAATTGTCCGCCCTTGCATGTACTGTTTCAAAAGCATAATTGCCGACCGACTGTGATTGAGTGACTTTGCTTCCTACTAAAATGTTAAGAATCAATTAACGTAACTATTAGTGGTTTAGCAGCTGCAGGAAATAGCATTATCAAAGTCATTTTGCAATCCTTGCTTTTTTGGTTTTTTGGTGTACTTATGAAGTGGGTTGTTGTCGATTGGTTTTTGGGTGCAATTGTGAAATGGGTTGTTGTAAAGGTCTGGTTTCTCAACTTTAGTTTCTAAATTTTCCTTTCTTTAATTTTGTTTTTCTGATTCTAAAGTTCCTGTGCGTAGATAAGATTCTATTTATTATTCTCATTATGCACATAAAGAGGAGGAGTCATATGAGATGTCTTTATAACTTCTAGTGAAAATAATGATAACTGATGGAATGTGAATGCTCAAAACTGAAAAATGAAAATGCTAAAATGAAGCTGAATGTTGTAGGCTGCCTCTTCTTTTGATCTTATCATTATTATGCGTTCTCTCTTAGGAGTGAATATCGGGCGTTGGATGGGGATATTGGATTAAGGTTTGAAGGGTAAAATGGATAGAAACTATTATTGGATAGGATAATATCATTATGGGGGTTATTTCACATATTTATTCAACTTGAATTGATGATGGTTGTTACTGCTTCCTATACCATTATCCTACATTTTAGTGTAGTTAGGCATTTGCATTGTTTACTTTATCATTAATAACATGACATTTTGCTTGGATCATGCTCAATGGCTTTCTAGGGAAAATATGCTGCTGATTAATGTTTTTATAGAGTACTGAGAAAGGGTAGCTAATAGCTAAGACTTTTGTAAAGTTTAGGTACTGAATGCTTTAGTGGTCCTCTATTGATTCATGATAATTATGGAGTTGGTAACTCAGTACTGTTTACTCCTTCAGGCTCACCACTCAATTCCTAAGCCAAATAAAGAATGGCTACGAAGCCTTCTTCTTCAGTATCATGTAGGGATGGCAAACATCCATGTACCTAATTTGTTTTCCAACATAAGTTACACAAAAATTAAATGAAACAAAAAATACAGTTAAAACAATTTATGAACCTTCCAAGGATTTCAAGCATCAAAAAGCCAAAATTTCTTACTAAGTGTGGTACGTCAATGCACACGTCAGTGATGCACTGTTTTAACTATTCATTTTCCTGATCTAAACTAATGAACAACATAATAGTTACAGGGAACATCATACTTATTATAAGATTATTTCCTCAGTGTCTTGTTTGGGAGGACAATGTTGTTCACTACCACTACCTCGTCTTCAACAGCCACAGCTTCACCTACATTAAATAGAACAATGATGCATTGCAATGATGGGATTGTCCCCAGAAAGAAGGAGAACATAGAAGCCAAAGGAAGGAAAGCCAGAGACAGAGACAAGTGCCCAGAATAGTAATCCCAAGTTTGGCATTGTAATCTCCTCCAGCCTGTCACCAGTTTATTTGAGTCAATAAAATGTGCATTGGAAGGGAAAGCAACAGATATGAAACAAATGCTGAAGGCAATAATTGAAGTGTTGAAGAAGAACAATATCAGATAGCAGTCTATCAGGCAACTTCGGAGAAGAACAAGCTCTAAAGGAGCACAAAAAGCCCATAAGAAGGACAAAGTCATGTCATTTTCAGCCAAAATATCATCAGTCAAAGTGTCAACCATAGACATTAATGAACACCACGTGAATATTGAAAAGTAATCTCCCTTGGTGAAAATTTCAAAACAAAAGTCTTTTGCATAGTGTAACAGCACCAATGCACCGTCAAACCACCAATTATGTCTGGAAGCATATGTACATAGCAAATAAAAGGTTCTGTAAAACAGTTATCTTGCCTGGACTCGAGACCATCTCCCAATGGAAGACTTCCACCCAAGTATTGCATGAATAACAACTGCATTTTCCTGACAAATTTCCAAATATTAATCAACAATACTAGAAATCCAGCATTCCACTTGAATCATTAGTTCAATATTGTACCATGACTTCAACATCATCTAGGATGATACAACTTATGAGCCTTGCACCTGGTCCGATACGAGCATTAGCAGATATGGAGACATTGGGACCAATCTGTTCCACAACATACAAGAAAACCACTATTACTGCTCTTTAGGGGAGAAATGAAGGAAATGGACAAGTAGAAAACACAAAAGGAGTCCCAAAATTTTCCACACCATGCTTTATATTTTTGGCATGCAAAGCAGCAAAAGAACAAATAAATCTAAGTATTATTCCAACATTTGCAAGGTGATGCAGAGAGATGCATGCACACTTCATTCTCATGTCCTAAAACTGGGGAAAAAAAAAAAAGCTTTAGAACCTCCCTAGTGATGATAAGCAAATGTCGAGGAATTATAGAAGTAGACTCCAATAACCAATCATACAATTACCTTAGCAGTCAGATGTACTTTGGCCGATGGATGAATATAGACATCACCAACGATGGTGGCACTCTTTAACCCATTACCACTAGCCAAGAGATCAGGGGATGTGAACCGAAATTGAGAAAGATACAGACCAGAACATTTCAGGGACATTCTGCAGGTATTTATAAAGGTAATGTTACATGATGTATACACTTGAGAGTGTATAACAGACAAGAGGGTTTGGTTTACCCAGGAGTTTTAATTTGTTCCCAGAAGTCCATGGTTTGATATGTATACAGCTGCTTTTTACCAGCGAGGGGTGAGAGGATATCCTGATCTAATCTTACAAAATCTATTGGAGGGCTCCTGGTGAAAAACTTACAAAGTTGAGGTCAAAAGTTGGTTGAAACAATCCCAAATAACAGACATGTCTCATTAGTTTTTCTGCAGAAAATTATCGGAGACTAACTAATTTTGTTCGATTTGACTGCTAAGAAAATTTGTTCTTAAACTTGATCCCCAGAAAATTAGCATATTTATTAGCAATTTCAGTGAGACCATTCGCACACATCCCATTCCCTTAAATGACTCTCTTGCCTTAGAGACTAGTAGTTATTCCTATAATCATAGATTTGCAAAATGCAAAATTATGCACAAAAAATTTATATAATCTTCAAAATTCTGAAGAACTAATGGCAAACATGGTTGAGAAAAAACGTCAGTAGTAGCCACAGTTTTATTTTTAAATGACTAACCATGTATAAAATCTCTCATTTTCATATTGTTGAACAGAAACAAAATAATGGTACAGTTCAAGGAAAGGAAAAGATAGAACACTTGTTCAGCTAAATGCAGTTTAAAAATCTAGGACAGAAGGTGCTTGATAATCTTGGAATCTCAAGGCATAAGCATACCTTGTAGCCGATTGAAGAGCTTCAAAGCTGGAAACACGTTTCAAATTTGCTGCAAAAAGCAACGAGAGAACATCAATAAGAATTAAAAGGTGACAACCTTTTGAAACATGCACTGTTGAAGCCTGATTTCAAATTGGATAACCAAAACCTTGCTTAAACTAATTTTTCTCAAATCTAGCTATAGATCTATATATACAAATGGGTGCCAATCCCGAAAAACAGCTCAAGTATCCTGAAACTTTCTGACTTCTATCAACACACTTTGTCCTGCTATAGAATTCTAGACTGACCTCTGTCTTTCCTTTGAAAAGAGACATCCTGGATAGCAGTAAATATATCTGGTGTAAATACATATACACCACAATTTATGAGGTCACTAACCTGCATTGCAACATAACTTGAGATTCATTAAAAAAGTAAGCAAAGTGAAACAAATGATAGTGAAATATAACACTTAACAGTGTTCAAGACTGTTACTGTTGATACTTTTCATTGGATTAAAAAAAGATAAAAAGTAAATATAAATGTACGTGCTTTAAAGAAATTAAAGTGATTTGATTTCAAAATCAATAGAATGTTGTTTCTAAAAACAGAAGTTGGATTTTGCTAAGAAACAATTACTTGTTTGTGTAAAATGTCATTGATCTACACTCCAACAAAAGGCAGAATAAAAATATATAAACATTTATGTACCTAAATGTGTTTGTAAAAAGATAAATATCTACACAGATTACTGATAACAAGTGGAATATTAACAGCTAAAACATATACTAAAATATTGATTTATTGCCAAATACTGAACTCACAAAAGTTTCAGGTTTCTCAGCATAATGCAATAATTCATTGGTTGTTGGATCTGCTACCAATTCCCCAAATTGGTTGGCTGACTCAGCAGATACCTAAGAATGTAAGATGTAGACATAAGTTAACCAGGAAAATAAGCTCTCCATAGATTAGCCTGTTTGGTATACCAAAGAATAAAGATGTATCCAACCTTGATTACTAGGATAGTTCCGATTCCACCATATCTTATGTGTGCCTCTGGATGGTATCAACAAAATACAACAAACTAAGGCTTTGGCTTGAAAAATGTAAGGATAAGAACTTTCCACCACAAATCATTTACTCAACTGAACCGTGGACTATAACATTAGGAGATGGCAATAAGAGGGACGCTTGATACATGGCCATAGTTAATATGAAGAAACATTAATCGATAAAAGAAAAGTAAGTAAAAATTCTGTGAGTTCATTTTTAACTACAATAAAAATATTACCAAGCATTTCTGGGAGTGGAAAGCTGCAACATACATCGCAATTCAGCAAAAAGATATGAGACTGCAACAAGATAATCCAGTGTCACCACCAACAATCCAAGTAAACACCTCACTTAAGATTTTCACAACATTTCAGGATCAACAGATTTTGCAATAACACAACGCAAAAGGCAACAGAAAACAGGAAACACTATAATTGCAGGAATCAACATCATTGAGCATAAGAGATGGGTTAAGATAGAGAAACCGGATTGTCTTCCATGATGAGATCTCTGAAGTTATAAAGGCCGCCTGCTGAACCGTGTGGCTTGTCTTCCTTCAGATACCTTTCAGCAAACATATGATACTCAACAGAACATCACGAATTTGCCCAAAATACCCGATAACCAAGAAACTCATTTAGTTACCTGACAGGAACCTTAAGTTCATTGGAAATAGAGGAAACATACAATGCGAATTCACGTTCCTCATAGAAACCAACAAGATAAATCTGTGCTAAGTTTGGAATCTGAAACAGAAGTGCAATCCCAAAATCACTCAGGCAAACTGCAAAGTACTGACTTCTACAACGGACCTTCTAAAAGCATTAAAACAAATCAAAATAGGTTCTTCAAGATTAAATACCCTTTTACAAGCAGACATAGGATGGTGAACCATTGGTTGACCTGCTAAAGGAAAAAGAGGCTTTGGGATATTCAATGACAACGGGCGGAACCGAGTACCTGAAATAAAAAGTTGATACACACATCGAACTTCTCATAGTCGACAGATATACCTTGACAATTACATCAACACTTGGAAAATTAAGAATTCGGGACCGAACTATTTATATAAAGGTTGCACCTTTAAGCTATTAAACTGCCTAAGAAATACCAGTAGTTGATAGTAAGAAGGTCTGGTCATTTGATTTCAAATCTTAAATTCAAAGGGAGAATGGAAATAGAAAATTGTGAAGTCGGCATTGAGAAATGAGATGTTTCAAACAGAAATAAAACCACGATGCAACATTTTGAGTCGTTATTTGGAGCAAGTCCAAACCTTTGGTGGGTCCTCCGACCATGATCACGGCGACAACTCTTTCCTCCGGGCTACCCATCTCCAATCAATCAAATCCCAGATCTCCAAATCCCCAAAGTCTTTGAAAACAGGGGTTGGTAAGGGCAAACCAATCCTTCAAAAGGAGAGCACTTTAAATCCCAGAGAACAGACAGAGACAGAGTGCCCCAAATTGTACAAAAATATTGCAATACCAACTTTCAAACAACTTTCAACCACAAAGCCAATATGGACTCACTATGGTGGCTCGAGGGGTGAGCAGTAGCCACTATGATCGTAGTTTATGAAAAATAGAGTTGTTGAATCAAGTGCGGCAAAAGGGTAAATAAGAGAGGAGTGAAGTGAAGATACGGACAGGGAAGGAGGGTGGGTGTTAGTAAAAGGAAGAAAACAAAAAGGAGGCCCCTGGCTAATGATAAAGCAAAAGATGATGATAGAGCAGAGAGGTTGATTTGAGACTAGCGAAGTTTCCACATATCCAAAAGCAACGAAAACGCTGCTCTTTTTCGCCTTTGCTCTCTGTATGTACACTCTGTATGTGCGACCAGGAGAGAGATAGAGGGCAGTTACAGTTGGACGGTCTGGTAGGACCCCATCGCCTCAGTTCGTGGCCCCACTCTCTTGCTTGCTGTCTATATGTACTACTCTCTCTGTATATACGAGGATGCTTCCTTGCTTTCCTTTTACCTTCGTTGAGATTTTTGTCCTTACAGTTCGTTCTAAACTTTAGAAATCTTTGCCTTTTCATGATTAATAAAATAAATCGAGTTTGTAATCTATTTATTTATTTATTTTCCTAAATATAATGAAAAGGAAAATATATTTTTTCTAATTAAACGTATTATTAGTTATTCTTCGTTTTTTGCTACGGTCTTATTAGTTTAAGGAATAAAATAGACAGGAAATAGAATAGTTATTCTTAGAAATAAAACAGAATGAATATTACTTTGTTTGGATTAGGGAACGGAATATAAAAAGAATTTCTTTTTCAATGTTTAGTTTGAAAATATAAACTTGAAATAAGAAATAAATAAGTAACAAAAAGATCAAAATGTCCTTATCATTATATTATTATTATTATTATTATTATTAAATATTGTTATAAATTTTCTTCTTATTATTAAATTATCAATTTTTTATTATTAATTATATTATTAAACTCGTTATTATTATTATTTATTAATTAATTTTCTACTTATTCTTATTCTTATTATTATTAATATTATTATTTTATTATTAACTTTATTTTATAAAATTAATTATCTTATTATTATTATTATTACTAATTGTTATTATTATTATTATAAATTTTTCACTTATTATTAATAATAATGTTATTATTATTATTTTTATTATTAATTATTGTTATTTCTATTATTAATTATTTTTATAAATTTTCTACTTATTATTTTTATTTTTATTTTTATTTTTATTTTTATTTTTATTTTTATTAAATTTATTATACGAAATTATTTATCTTATTATTGTTATTAATTATTTTAAATTTTGTACTTATTATTAATTTATTAATAATAATAATAATAATTTTGTACTTATTATTATTATTTTAATTGTTATTATTACTTATTAATTATTATTATCATTATTAATAATTGATATAAATTTTCCAGTTATTATTTTCTTAATATTATTAATATTAATATTTTTAATTTTAATTTTATTATACGAAATTAATTATCTTATTATTATTATTAATTGTGAAAAGGATAAAGTTGTCTTTTATTAAAATAGTAATCCTTAAAAAAGTTAAAGATATGAAAAAGTTAAAGATAAGATAGAGATGAATTTTTATGTATTTCTCGTAATTTAAGAATAAATTTTCTTAATTCATAGTTATTCCGAATTTAGTTTCTAACCAAACATAAAATTAATAATATATTAGGAATAGCTGTGTAATAAAATAGTTATTCTTTTAAACTAAACTGTCCGTAAGCAAGTTACATCTGGAAAAAAAAAAAAAAAGTCTTAGAAGTCAGTTGTTTACTGCGATACTAACCCTGAAACCATTTTCAAGTTGGGCTTTAGTCTACTAAGTTGTCCACAAAATCAATTAGATGTATGAGTTCTTTTGGTCCAGGACATAAGATCCTTTTGATCACATCAATTACACCAAATTACTTGGTCCAGTAACACCAAATTTCAGAGTCAAAAATAACCTGAACTGCACTTCACTATCAGAATATGTTTTAATTATGTGCTTATCTTGACGTTCTTCCTGGACAAAGAGACTGTAAGGTGGTGATGGTGGACACATGCTCTGCACCGGCTTGGGGATCAAGTTAAGCCATTTACTCTGACACCTTGTTGACAGGTAGGCTTAAGTGACCATCGACATAGTTTAGATCCAACTGGCTTGTAGAGTCTCTTTCAGCCAACATATACAAATGAGAGCTCTTGTACTCCAATTCGCTTCACAAGTTTTTTAATGTTAAGAAGTGAGGTCATACCGGATCTCAAAGGAGCTCTTGACTTGGTTCTTACGAACCCAAAAAGGTGAAAGTCGACTTTTCGTAGTTACAAGAAAGATCTGAGTAGCTAGTTATCAATTTCCAAGCTACAGCTCTCTTGGATCTGGTGACCTAACGAATCAAATAGTAATTTTTTGATCTGGTGACCTAACCAATGAAATAGTAATTTTCTGACTTTCATTCAAAGGATAGTTGATGAGAATCTAATTCTGTTTAGAAGTTCTAACTTACATAGTGCATTAGAAGGTTGGTCCTTATATATCGAGGATGACCAGTGGTGATGACATGCATCTATTTATATGTGAAGTTTTGTGAGATCAGCTTTCTGATATATTTGATTCAGTTTAGATGGAGGACAATCACCACTATGATCGAGGAATGAAATGTTATGCCTATGGTTTTAGCAACTTCCTTCTTATAGAGCATGTGGAGACCAAACAAGTGGCACCATTGCTTTGAACTGTACTTCACACCAACATTTTCCCACCTTTTAAGAAAAAGATAAACCATACTGGAAAACAAATATACGCCCATCGAGTTTTTGTTCATTTCAGTCTACTTCAATAACAACAACAACACGCAATAACAATCCAGCTGAACATTTCAGTCTACTTCAACAACAGCATTTTTCAAATGATAGAAGTTCGGTGCTTTTTTATTTCCTTAGATCTCGTTCGTTATTCCAAAAAAGGTTCTTACAGCTTTGCAGGAGGTTGATACCAATTCCATTGATCACCAGATGTATACTGAGTCACCTGCTTCACGTTTATGTAATTTTCAAGTCCCCTGTTACAAGGAGATCGAGCAGATAGAATCACTTATCAAACTAAATCTGAGATGACGGAAGTTGATTAGGTGATTAGGACCATACCATTCTCCTAACTCGCGGCCAAAGCCACTGCGTTTGATGCCTCCCCATGGAGCATGACAGAAGCATGGCTGTGAGCAATTTATCCACACAATACCTGACCTGAAAGCCTGCACAAGGGGAACATAGGAAAATACCAACTCATAATGACGTAATTACAACCATATGATATGATAGTTGCTATTTGAAGCCTCACCTTGCTAACACGATCACACCTTTCGAGATCATTTGATATCACAGCAGCACCTAGACCGTAGCTGTGGAACATGAAAAGCATGTAAGTATGAATCACTGTAGGATACAAAAACGGCATGCTCAAAGCATGTAAAAATATATTGACATAAAAGTTTGCAGGAGAACAACAAAAACACTATCCTGGAAAGTGAAACAGTGAGGTTCTAGACACATTATGTTAACAAATCCAACTCCGAAAAAAGGACAAGCGTCAACAGGATCACTCACTGACTGTCATTTGCCAAGTCAATGGCTTCTTCTTCGGTACTAAATGTTTTGACACATAGAACAGGTCCAAAAACTTCCTCCCTCCAAATCTCCATGGATGTAGTTACGTCAGTAAGGATGGTTGGTTCAATAAAGTATCCCTTCTCCAAATGCTGCCAATTGTTTTCCTCATTTAGATGGCTAAGTTAGAGACATGAATGAGATGGAGAAACCATATATACCTTGGGACGAGACCCGCCAAGCAATATGCTTGCACCTTCATTCTTAGCCGTGGAAATGAATTTCAGTATTTTGTCATACTGCAGCATTGAAGTAAATCACCAGCATTACATATTTAGCTTCAGGATAAGTTAAAGTCCGGTGAATAGATATCATGACTTCCAAAAATCATATCGTTGGCAGATAAATCGTGAGCTATATCAGAAAAAAACAAATGTTTCCTCAAGTTCACAATTCAAAATGTCAAAAAGTGACTTTATAACAGCAGAGGCGTCAGACCAATATAAACCATCACCATAGAACATTCAGAATTCTTACATAACCCTACCTGAGATTTACTAACAACAGGTCCGAGCTTGGAACCTTCTTCAAAGGGATCTGAAATTTTGATGTTTTTGGCCCATTGCACTAGCCTATCCAGAAATTCTGTTGCGATGCTTTCCTGTCATTGAAGTCAATGTATTTTCTCATAAGTTGTCAAGCCAACTAACATATACATTGCACCAATAGGGTGGGATCAACTGATAGGCGGATACGGATGGATAAAGGAGAAGCAGTCTATATTGATCATACTTACATGTAAAAGAAGACGAGATGTTGCACTGCACATTTGGCCATTTGTCCAAAAGCATCCAAAGATGGACCATTCCACAGCTGTTGATTCACATGATTAAAAATATTAGCACTAAGTAGTAAGTCATATGCACACATCCCCCAAACACCAGAATCTCAAATTCCAAATGTTTCGGTGCATAGTTCAGGAAAAGAAACATCAAGCCACGAAGAACAATTGCACTCCAAAATTAAAAAATGTACTAACCCTTTTCAATGTCAACATCCTCAAACACAATAAGTGGGCTTTTCCCACCAAGTTCCATCGAGACAGGCTGCAGAAAAGCAAAGAATGAGATTAACTTTAAGGGGAAAAAAAGTAAGGCAGAGAAAACAGAAAAATAATCGACAAACCTTGATCAATTTAGCTGCACTTGCCATTATATTGCTCCCTGTTACTGCGCTTCCAGTAAACGCAATCTGTCATAAATGAACATAATAGAATTACAACATGCAGCTCTATTGACCAAATTACGAAAGACAAAATTTAGCATGTCAAAAATTGTTTAGAGAACATGACAACAGAGGCTGAACCTTATCAACATTTGGATGAGATACCAACGGAGCACCGGCTTCAATGCCCAGTCCGGTTAGAATATTAAGGACACCAGCAGGAAGACCAACCTCCCTACAGACTTCACCCAATTCTAGACAGGTCCTGAAATGAAGAACTATGTAGCCATTATAAAGTAGGCTTCATGGAACTAAAACAGAGGCAACATGATGGAGGACGTACACAGATGCCAGTTCAGACGTCTTCAGTATTGCAGTGCACCCTGCAGCCAGGGCAGGAGCAACTTTCCACGTCGCCATCAAAAGCGGGTAATTCCTTGAATCAACATAAATGCAATATATTTTAGTTTCATAGCTAATAAATTTCTTGTCAGCGACAAATTGTCAAAAGTTTTTATGGGAAAAACCATCAGCAATTAAATATCACAGTTGCAAGGAAAATCACACATCGACATTGTCACTCTAAAACTAACAAGCACGCAAACTAGGTCTTCATCAATTTGAAGAAGCCGTATAAAACTAGATTAAAGAATATATCCTGACGTAGGAAGCTAAGGATTACTCATAGCTAATGGAGGAGATTCTCGACAATGAAAACCTGAAAATCAAAAAAGGAACTCGAAGAACATAGTGCGAAAACTTAATAAAGACTAGCAGTTACCATGGTGTAATCAGTCCAACAACCCCAAGAGGTTCTTTAAGAACGTAGCTGTTGAATCCTGGATAGGGAAGGGAAATTGGAGTTTTTTGTTTTGTATCTAAACCTTCAGCAAGGCCAGCATAGAACTCAAAGCATACAGAAACATCTTCCTGAAGAAAATAAAAGCACATATGAGATAATGCATAAAAGCAAGCAAATGAAATGATTGCCTAATGTCAAAGGGCATACTATGTCTAGTACAGCTTCAGCGTACGGCTTTCCCGAATCAATAGTTTCAAGTTTTGCCAGTTCAGTCTTCCCCCTTTTGATTTATTACACACTCATTTCTGATTTGTTTCTTCATTGATCACTCTTAAACTAAATCGTCTGATCAACTGAACTCAATTTAGGGACATTCTTCTTTGAAAGAAGATTTCTTGCTACAATCA
>JANIJF010000006.1:64010866-64022600 GCA_024520955.1 Erythroxylum bequaertii
CTAATATTTGCATTCTTTGGGTGCTTGTAGATGATAAATGTACAAACTTACTGCATGTTAATATATAGCATCAAACTAAATCGATTTTGCAAAGTTGATTTGTTGGCCTTTTTGACACTCATGAATGGTGCTCCTTCCACCTTGTTTTTTTGTGGCCTGAATGCTCAGGGTGAGGGCTTCAATTTTATTCAGGCTTGTTTCTTAGTTCAAACTTGAACAGCTGAATAGTAGAAGAAAATACTTGTTAGGAAGTACCAACTCGCTGCTTCTATTCTTCACTTGTCCTTTCGTGCCATTTAACAGATCTGTCTTTGAGATGATACAGTTTCCCTTTGATTTGGACCTGATAAGTTAGTAGTTTCCTTACTTAGCAGTTTATACTTTATATTATCTTTCATTTAACTGCAAATAGCTATTATGCTAGAAAGAGCATCATTTTATTGGTTTACCTTAATCTTTAAATTCTGAGATCCCAATGGCATTTACTTAACCTCTTGATTGAATCTGGCTTTAAGGAGATTTCTCAAGTAGCATAGCATGGAATTGAGTAAGAAAGTTAAAAGAACATAAATTAGCAACCTCTTTCATCAATTTGACTACCTGCTATTGTTCTATCAAATCATACACATAGACATGTTACCTACTTAATGTGCTGCTCTTCAACTTGTTCTGATGCCACTCTCATTAGTTGAAAGCGGTTCCTCAACAGATCTCTTTAACTTCTTGTTCTTTTGGTTGATGCCCTTTGTTCATTTAAACTGTAGAACATGTGCATCTTGTTAGGGAGTCACCAAGAATTGCGGTCTCCTTTCATAGTTTTCTTGTTGGCAGGTCCATAGGCTATGATCTCACTTTCTTTTGTTGAATATGTGTCTCAGGTTGTTGCTATGAAATTTATGTCAGAGCAGTAATGAGGGAAGAGGCCAGGAAACAGGCAAAGGAAAGCACGTAAGAGTGTGTGGAAACATCTGTTTTCTGGATTGTTGGCAAAAACATTAGACTTCCTATGTTTTGTATCTCTTGTCCAATAAGCAGTATATTTTTCTTGTGATCAAATTATTTGCTACGAAAGCCTTTTCTTCTGTGCTGAATTTTCTTGTATGAAGTTTGTTTCGAGTCAGTGATGAAATAATATTATGCTTTTTCATGTGAAACAACTTACTTTTGATGACGTTGGCCCTTAGTTTGCATTGTTCTAATGTGCAGACGTTGTTTGTACTTCAATTTATTACTATTGTTATGATAAAAAAGAAAGCAACAAAGATCCAATGGTCTCAGCTAAGTGAACCTGTAAGAAACTTTTGTAGTTCACTGGCTATGTGAAAAGCCATGCATATTTGGTATAATGGACAAAGGAAATAAGCATGTTGTACATTCTGTCTGCTGTAACACAGTAAAAGCAACCAGTGGCTAGGAGAAGTTTGGGAAAAGAAGTGTTGGTGTAGGCCTATTGGGCATGATCGCAATGTCGTGTTTCCTTTAGTTCTTAGTGTCAAAAGGTAAATAAAGTTGCCCACCAGTGAAAACAATCAATAGAAAATATGGCGAGGTATGAACTGATCAATCACTTCTACAAAGTAACTTGCCAACATGAAAAAGAGCAATAAAGAATGTCACTTTTGAAGTAGAATATAACTTGGCATATACACTGAAGTTGACCTCGGTTTCAAGGCTGGCAACGGGACGAATCGATCTGGACATGAGTATGAAAATGATTCCAAGTTACATTTAAAACATTTTGTTTAACTATTAATACCTAATAATTACATATTATATAAAATTTCAAAATGAATTCTTTTATATATAAATCTTATTTTAGTTTTTATATATTATTTTATTCAAATCAATAATTAAAAAATCTAATCGGGTTTAATCGTAAAAATTTTAAATCAATTAACTTTTCGGTTCGATTTACTTTAATAATTCTTGTTGTTAAAAATCGATCAATTTTTTAATCAATTGGTCGATTTTTATAAATTAATAAGTTTTTATTAAACTAAAATAAATCAATTAATTCTTATTTAATAATATATTTTTTAATTAAATTTTAAATTCTTTGATAAATAATAATAACATCTTTCAATTATATTTCAAATTCTTTAGTTATTTCTACGACGGTATGATATTAAAGGGAAAAAAGATTCAGGCAATTTTCTAAATCATAAATAATTAAAATTTAATGTGACAAAATAAAAATAAGAGAACGAGACGAAGGATCCGTACAAAAAAAAAAAAAGAGGTAAGTAATAATGGGAGGCACAAGCTTTTCAAATTTGAAAAGATTTTCAATGTGACCACCTTCTGTCATTATCCGCTGACCCCATTCAATCTTCTTAAATTACCTTCAAATTATTTTTTGAAATTCAAATTTAAAAATAATAAACTCAATTATACTTAATATTCTTTTTATAATTTACAAAAGGATTATTTTTATAATTCAAATCTGTAATATTTTGACGGTGAGGGGGTAAAATAATAAGAATGATCAAATTTTAAAATTAAGGATTTTCTTTAATTTCAGTAAAATTAGTTAGTGGAATAAATGATTATAATTAAAAACGATGCAATAATCATTACAAATAGAGAAAAGTTAAAAAAAAAAAACAAAGACAAAGGAGGAGTTTTGAAAATGGAGAGAGGGAAGGAGTGGCGGCTATTATTGGAGAGTTACGCGCTATATGAGAGAGTGACCTATACTTGACTGTTTCCGACAGCGAAGTAGAAGTAACACTATCTAATGCCTATCCAACTGGAATACTAAAAACCATTGTTTTTAATATTAAATTACAAAAATACCCAAACGTTGCTGACAGGTGACAGCTCCGCACTTCATATGAGTACGAGGCTAAGGTCTGCACTCCACTCCCGGACCATTTTGCAGTTATCTCTGAGCCCTGCCTTTTTGGCACCGATAGTTTCGACTTCTCTACCTTTTGCGGTTGAAGAAGGAAAAAGCAATAGATCTAAGCTACAGACATGGCAACTTTTGCAGGGACAACTCAGAAGTGTAAGGCTTGCGAGAAAACTGTGTACTTGGTGGATCAGCTTGCAGCTGACAACAAAGTCTATCACAAAGCTTGTTTTAGGTGCCACCACTGTAAAGGTACCCTCAAGGTGAGAGTGAGATACCCTCCTCTTTTATTTCCTGGGAAGTGTAAAGAGATGTGCACCTATGTGCAGATGCCTCAAACTTGCAGATACACTTAGTTGGCATGCTATTTGATGTTTCTTTGCTTAATCATACGTCCAACAATTTTACAGTTTGATCTGTGCATTCTGTGTTAGTTGATATGATCTTTTTTGGTGGGAACTAGTAACCTGTTCAGTCCGATATCCGATGATGGATAATAGTGCTCTGTCGTTTCTTCTTCTTCTTCTTTTCCCTCTTGATCGAGGTTTCCTGATCAGTATTGAAACCATTGGACATTTTTAACCTTAATTTCATTTTTTTAATGGTTGGGAAATGATATTGTGAGTCTTGTCGTTTGTTTTTTTTTTTTCCCGTCAATTTCATCATTTACTTCTACTGCGGAAATGGTTTACGATATTCAATTGCCTCTGTCGTAGTTGGTGAGGGTAGGTCCCTTTGTTTGGCCATGAAATTGAATCTAGATCCTCATCTTTGAATGGTAAAAGATGGGCCCGACAAATGATGGAGGAAGAGGTTACAACACACTGGCTTAGATCTTAATTGAAATCTTGAAGAGACTGAAATGTGTAGAATCAAAGCCCACTAGGTTCTCTGCCGGTGGGTAATTGGGAGCAATAAAGGAAGAACAAAGATCTTTCAAAAGTAATCAGTGAAAATATAGAAATTCTTTTCCTTCTTATGGAACCATGAATTTTAAACAGCAAAAGGGAAATGTGAGTGTGGGTGATCTGTAACTCGACTCCAGAATACAGCTAGATAGCTTTGATATAATATCGAGAAGAAATCTGCAGTTTTGCTGAGAGGTTTTTAGTTGTTCTGATGGGTGTGTAAAGTTATGTTCTTAGCTGCTATTGAAGTTACCAAACTGATAAGTTTCTTTTGAAAACTTTAACCTTAAGATTTGTAGTCCCATGAACATTATATTTGAAGGTTAGTTTGACTACGCTTGTTACCACGGATCAGTGTCTGTACAGTAGCTTCAGTTTATAGTCTTATTAGCATTGTGTGCAACCTGATTCCAATGATGGTGCAGAAAAGAGGGTTTGGAATCTCAATTAGGCCAACTATTTAGTTGCTCTTATGGTGCTTTAATCACCTACTTTTCCATATTTGTGCATGAACCTGAAGAGATTGAAACTTTGTCTGACACTACTAATAAAGAGGAGATTGAACTCTAAACGTGATGAAAATGAAAAGTAGGAAAGGAAGAGGCAGATCAGGAGGGGATGGGCACTGAGGATTAGTCACAACAATGTCTGGCATTCGGCATTACAATCGATCAATATGGTTTTGATCTTGGCTTGCCACGCCCTTGGCCTCTGTTGATATTTGTATATATAGCCAATTGGGCTATTCGTTAACATTATTTACCATTTGAACTAAATTTACTTGTCTGAGGTTTAGCTCAATTAGCTCAAAGTTCCTTTTGGTGATATTTGATGCTCAATAGTTCCATGCTGATGACACTAATGCCACCAATCAGTTGGGTTTGAGAATTGAAGTGGATCAAACCTGTGAATGCAGACTGCAGATAACTTATAAAGATATAATGTGTTTATATTACTGCATGCGTAGAGAATCTTATTGACAATATTATACTTTATTTTGTAAGTGTTCATCTATTTAGCTGAAAGAAAGTGTGCATTGTTTTCTCACTGCACTGTTATCCTGTTTATTGTTTTAGATTATAAGTGTTTTGCTTACCTCAACTTATAATGTTGCACATTTGCAGCTGAGTAACTATTGCTCCTTTGAAGGTGTTTTGTATTGCAAACCTCACTTTGATCAACTATTCAAGATGACCGGCAGCTTGGATAAAAGTTTTGAAGGTAATGCTCTGTGTTCAGTTTGATTTCAAGCACGCAACATCTGTTTTGTCTGCTTCTTTGTTCTAATTCATAGGTTGTTCTTTTCTTTTTATCTCTTCTGTAGGTACTCCAAAAACTGTTAACAGATCCGCTGACCAGGTATATGCAATGAATTTCTTGTACTACTACTTTATCAATATGGGAACAGATACAATTTAGAAGTTTTCAGTAACAGGGAGAAGTCTATAAGATGATTTTTAGGATTCCTGACGTGCTTCAAATCCTGGATGAAATCACGCAGGTTAGCAACAGCAAAGTCTCAAGTATGTTTGCTGGAACTCAAGACAAATGTGTTGCTTGCAAGAAAACTGTTTATCCAATTGAAAAGGTACATAAAAGAATTCCTTATTATAACATCATGAGCTTTGCAGGACATTTTCAATCTATGCTCTAATTCATTACATCTCAATTCTAGAGAATCATTACAAACTTAAATCAGATTTTCTTTCATTACTTCAACTGTCAGTAGATTGATCTAGTTCAGTTGTTCCTATTTGTCGAACTGATGGAATTGAATTGTGAGATCAAGTAGCTGAACACAGCAACACCTTTGAGGCCTAGGACTTTGCCTCGTAGAAAAGCCTCTGTGAAAATAGAAATTAAAATAGACTCGATAAATTTAAAAATTCATAAAAGGCATGACCAGTGGGATCATTTCCCTCTGTTCCCTTCTCTATCATCACCAACCCCAACCAATTTCCTCTTGCTCTCTATTGCAACTCTGATACGAAACAAAATATTAATTCAATGGCCACGCAATATTTAAGGGATGAAAACTACAAAAAGTTGATGAAGTAAAAGAATAAAGGTCACCATGATGGTTAAATTTGGACCTTTCCCTCATTTCCTTATAGTCTGTGGCAAGTCCATCGAACTATGTCAAAAGTATAAGATGATCAAGTCACCTTAGCATTTGCCCTTGTTTTCTGTTTGAGTTGTTGCTGATTATATATATATAATACATTCCTGAACTTATGGATGATAAGAAGTCGAAAAGTGTTCTTGTCTTTTTGAACTCTCTGCTTCTTTCAGGTCGCAGTTGATGGCACATCATACCATAAGGCCTGTTTCAGGTGCACCCATGGAGGCTGTGTGATCAGCCCATCAAATTATGTAGCACATGAGCACCGTCTCTATTGCAGGCACCATCACAACCAACTCTTCAAGGAGAAAGGGAACTTCAGCCAGCTTGACAAGAGTGAAAATGCTAAACCGGATACTGAGACAGCAGCAGTGGAGTGATGTCACAAGATTTTGGTTGGGCTAGAAATGTTGATAACTGGGGGAATTCAGATCGCAGAGATGTCAGGATAACCAATTGGTAAGTTTGGAGGAAATGATGTTCCATTTGTGGGGTTCCAACTGGTTTCCATCAACTTTTTGAGTGTGAGAATTGAGTGCCTGAATAAAAATAGAGATTTTGGTGTTGCTGCCCTTGTCACAGACCGTGAACTGAATACCAGAAGTTCTGTATTTATATTCCAGTTCACTTTGAGGTGCTTTCTTTTCTTTGGTTTTATGTTGCGTGTGTTCTCCTGATCTTCTGGTGCATGTTTCTACAACTCGTATTCATGTGAATCTTCGTTACATGTATACACCCTTCTAATTGTTCTCCATGGCCTGCTTGCCGTCCCCATCTCCAAGATTTTCAAGTTTGTCACGTAAGTGTTTGTCTTCCAAACACTACAATGCAACCATCGATGTTTTGATCTTCTGATACGAACAAGAACATGATGCTAGGGACTCGAGTGGATAATGGTAAGCCCCAGTGCTAATGAAATCTATCATTAGTGTATCTTACAAATAGGAAGATTCCTAAACAAACGTGTGATTAGTACCTATCAAGCAAATCCTAAGAGGAAAGATGAAATTCAGAAACTTCTAACTGGATGCTTGTTCAATGTCCACTTCAATGGGAAAAAAGCTCTCATTCGTTTCTTTCAATCGGACGAGAAAGCAACTTTTCAATGGGAAAACTAAGAACTTTCAACGGGAGGAGGTGAGGTGTTTTACAGGGCCAATGGTTCTCGGTGGGCCCGTCGAACTGGTCTCGATCTTGGATTTATTTAACGGGGTCGGTAAAGGTCAAAGACCTAGAAGTTACTGGAGAACAGTACTGGGCCTCGGAGATCTATTTATGCTGTAGATGTGATTGGTGGATAGGTCATTCAGCTTTAAGATCTCTTCAGCAAGTTATGATATGCATTTTTTAAGGATCACCATGTATAAAAAGGCTACGTACCTGGAAATAGCCGGTTTAATCTGCAGACACAGCTGTCTGCACTGCGAAATTTGAGCTACCTCTCAATGTCAATCACAGACCATTATGGGACGCATAGTTCTAGGAGGTGTTATTACCAGATATTTTATTTAGATAAGCAAATGATGAATCAGTTATGGCGTGGCCTATTGTCCACGTTCATTTGCCGGACAACTCCCTCCTTAAACCTGATTCTGCGCGCAATGACTGGTCTTACAAGAGACAGATATAGAACAGTTGATAGGAATTCCATTTCAGATACATGCTTAGAGAATGTTCTAATGGTGAGTTGGTTGCAGTTGTCCAACGTAAAAGTTTGTGTGAAGTGGAGAATTAAAGAAAAAGAAACGGTCTTCTTTTGCTTTAGATAGAATTAGAAGCGGCGCAAAAGTATGCAGTTTATGCAAAACGAAGATTCTGCTTCTTTAATGCATCGACTTGCCAAAGAAAGTCAGAAGTGTACTACTTTGCTTATTTTTCTTAAGGTCCTACGAGTTGAACTTTGATCCCAACATTATTAAATACGGTGAGAGTCGTTCCTACCGGACTTAAATGTTCACTGTAGCATGTTTGACTGCAAAGTGCTCATTGAGCTTTTGCTTTAACTTGCAAGCTGTAGGTATCCTGTCCATTGCCAAGAGCCAATGCCGATTTCTGAAGTCTTAATCCTGTACTATGTTGTATGCTTTTCGAGAAGAAACCATAAATATCAACAAAACAATGTTAGTGTTAACTTTTCTTGCCGTCAGGATGAAGTAAACAGGTGCAAGATCATTTGCTGAATAAGATGAGATCTCCACTGCAGAAAAATATGCAATAAATTGATGGGACCTGTTATCCATCTAGACAAGTTCGGAATCAGATGATGTGTTAAAAACAGAACAGGAAGCAGCCATTTTGATCTTTGGCATTCAAACAGGAGCGTCCATACCCGTTCTGACACATTTTATCCCATTTCTGCGCATCAGTCTCAATCCAGCAGCAGCTTTAAGAGAATTTCAATACATGGAAGTCTAAGAGCCTTATCCTCCACCCAATGCAGGGACCAAACCATTCAACTTTGCATCAGGCTGGGGCATACTACTTATCATATCGTAGGCACAAATTGTTTTTAATAATAGCCTCAAGGCCTTTAAATTATAGTCCTTAGCGCATCAAATCTTTTGTTGAAGTTACTCCGTTTCAGTTATATTAAATTTATCTATATATTTATATGAAATTTACGTAAATGTTGGTGGGATTTAATAAAATATAATAAGAATATTATAATTGAAATAAGAGATCTGATTCAAACCTTAATTGTAATTTAATTTATTTGAAAAATTAATAAACAAAATTTTTACTAAATTGTAATGATAATTTAATAATAATAACTATAAAATATAAACTTAATTTATAGTATTTTGACTAAATAATTATTAATAAAACTGGAGTCCTAGAAGTTTTGGAGAACTCAATTTAATATTTTTTTCAAAGAAAACTCCTTTTAATATAAAAAATTCTCCTTACAACTCATAATTTATTTATAATTTGAAACTAATTCAAATAATCATTAAACTCTTTTAAGTTAATTAAATCTCTGTAAAAAATTATTTTAAATTATATTTTAAAGGATTAATTTCCAACTTTTAAATGTATCAAATCATTCTATTTTAATAAGAATTTACTTAAAATTATGTTAAAAGCTTCATGTTCACGTGTAAAATGCTGTTGCTTTGCCTTATATGAACATTTGGTTCTCCATCGGAGATGGAAAGCTGGTTCTTTTTATTTCCTTCTGATACAACCTTCAGTTTTTATAAGCAAACTCTTATTTGATATAATCATTTCAGAACACCTATTAGTTACAAATTCTCTTTGAGACACCACCACCACCTTCTGCTAAACATTTTAGCGTTACCAAACCTTCAATTCCATGGGGTGGGAATTAATTAACCTGCCTCTATCTCCAAGGCTTATCTGTACAGAAGACCACAGGCTTTTACAATACTGAAAAACCTCTCTCTGATGAGTCCATCTGCTTTTCATGTACTTTACGCTACATGGTATGCAGATCGTAGCCATGATTAGCTGCTTGATTCTGAGATGCTTTTCAAGGATGGTTGCCATGTTCTTGATTTGACTGTTGCAGAGTTGATAGAGACTACTGCCCTTGGTCTGTTCTTTTCATGTTTGGTCATCTGAAAGTGTCAGGTGATTGGAAAAAATTAAATTTGAAACAACATCCTTAACATCTCGTTCTGGTTAACAAGATCGAATAAAGAAATTGAGAAAAATAAACGACATGAGGCTAAAAGATGGTTTCTTGTTAATGCCCATAATATGCAAAAATTTACAATCTTCTGCAAATGTATTAGAAAACGTTTAGGGATAAAATTTACCTGATTTTCCTCATCAAGCTCAGATCCTTTTTGTTCCGAATCCAACCCTGAAGTCTGTTTCTCTCTCGCCCTTTCTAGCCTTTCACCAGATTCTGACTGGTTTTGCGTCAGCTTCGCTTGCTTCTTTGCTCTCAATCCTTTCATAACCTCTAAAACACCCCCGGAGACAACAAAAGAATTCGTTACAAATCTAAACTTTAAAAACCGAAGACAAAAAAATAAGGTAGAAACTGAAACTCAACACACCTTGGGTGGTGATGAGCCTATAAACATGCCCAAGAGCAAGAGTATCCGTTGGCTTGAGAAGCTTAATTCTGGTTAACCGAACAGAACCATTGTTGTTACTGTGGGTGTCATCTGTAGACCTGTTGTTGGGACATTGTTGAGCATTGGTTGTTGATGGATACAAGGTGGTGGAGAGAAGAAGGGCAACATAGTGACCAGGGTTCATCTTCATAATCTCACTAGCACTAACAGGCAAATAGAACCTCTCTACTTTGCCACTTGGGTGTTGCACCACTAGAGTTGCTGCATCTACTGCTTGACAATTACCCATCTCTCTAACTCTCTCCCTCTTCCTCCGTACCTCCAAGTAGAGAATGAAGAGATAAAAAGTAAGGAAAGTAGAAGCAGAGGAGACTGGAGTATTGTAGCTTCGAGTATCTTTTATAGCCACTAATAGTACCTACCCATGTCGATCTTTTCAAGCGGTAAATGGCTTCCTGTTTTATTCAGAAAGGCTAGCTTTTCTAAATCTATGGTCCAAAATGGCTGTAGTGAGGTGGGCTACGCAAGTCACCAACGTTTATATTATACCTAGTCAAGGGAGAGTTTTGGAGTCCAAAAATATATATCAACATAAAATTTCTAGAAGAATGGATTTTTGTTCATAATTTAGCTTTAAAAAGATTTGAATGGAGAGACTAGTATTTGGGAGGGAGCCTGAGCCTCTCTTTAATTTTCTTCGTTAATGATTGAGAGATTAGGTGGGATGTTACATTACGAGAGAAACATTGAATCACTCGTGCATTATTAGCCAGAATCGCAGCACCGCCCTCAACATAATACGTACGTCTTTGCAATTATTAAATAAAAGAGTTGAGTTGAGAAAAGGAAGTTATGTTAAATTTTGGTAACGAAGGAAAGGAAAGGAAAGGAGGAGAATAATGGAGCTCTCACATGGCGATGGTGTGGTGAG
The DNA here is from genome assembly GCA_024520955.1 of Erythroxylum bequaertii. Taxonomy (NCBI): domain Eukaryota; kingdom Viridiplantae; phylum Streptophyta; class Magnoliopsida; order Malpighiales; family Erythroxylaceae; genus Erythroxylum; species Erythroxylum bequaertii. Next base: position 64,021,725 of record JANIJF010000006.1, read on the forward strand.
CTGTGGTTGGCTGGCCAAACAAAAGATCATGGTAACCCCAAGACAGATGCGATAAACAATGTAATTATACTTGGATTCTGCCTGCTGCTTACGGTTATAAGATGGGATAATGAAAAAGTGAGTGGTCATTACTCATCATGATGGGTGCGGTTTTTACATTTGAAGCATCAAAACGTGAAATGGGTGGGGAAGAGAGACGTGGGCACTCCTTAATTTATTCACTCACCTTTATGGAATGTGGAGTCACATTTTGGCCTGAAAAGTTATGCAAATATTCTTCTGTTCTTCTTGCAAAAGTAAAGAATCCCATCACTTCTTCTATTGCTAAAAAAGCTGCCTCTTTTGTTTAATCTTTCTCAAAAAGCTAGAGGCAGAGCTTTTACCTTCCTGTTTTAATTGGGTATCCTATGGCAAAAGTTTTAGATTATCCCCATCAGGTTAAAAGCCATAATACATAGCTCAAAAACAGTTCAGGAATCTTGTTGCACTTCAGTATTGATTTGTTGTTTTTGAAAAGCTTGAAGATGGGCGGGCAATTGGCAATTGGCAATTGGCAATCGGCATTTGGCAAGCAACCATAATGTAAGCCACCTGGAATGTGGTACCAGTACCAATACGTATAATGAATATAATGTTCACCCAACCCAACAGAATTGGAACTGGAAGTGAGAGTGAGTTGTGCATGATTTGACCCTGCACAATTTTTTTTTTTTGGTGAAAAGGGAAAAGTAACAAAAACGGAGACTAGGGCCGTAAGATGGCCACGGAGGAAGCATCTTGAGCCAGTAGCCTTCGAGCGCCTGGGGGAGGATCCGCCCAGACAGTCCAACGGTGGCGGTGAGAAGCGCCATATTTGGCCAAAAGGTCTGCACACCG
>JANIJF010000006.1:64730164-64745550 GCA_024520955.1 Erythroxylum bequaertii
TAAGAGGTGCTTACGAGTAATTTTCAATCATCCTTAGCCATCTGCCGCCACAAACAGACAAGTATCCTTTGTATATGCACAAGAAATCAAAATTTCGTTAACTTTTCAAATATATAATAAGTATAAGCCAATTGTTATTCCAAATATGATTAATAACTTTAACTTGAAATTGTTAAATATTCATAACCGTTATTAAACATAAAATAAGAAGACAAAAAATCCAATAAAATTTAAAAAATGGAAATATGATTCCTCAATCACATGAATGAGGATAAATTCAAAAATAAAATTTGATCACTGAAATACATATTACTATATATTCATTATCCAACACAAACAGGCTTGCATTTTATAGTTTGTTTTTCATGTATAAAACAATGTGTTAACGTGTTAAGGCAAATCATAGGTTTTATTATTCTCTCACATATGAAAGGCACATAGTTTAAATAAACAATACAAATTAGACAATATATACACCTTCATCAGGAGTGGAACTTGAAATTATTGAAATAGAACTTTCTTTAACTGCCAAAAATTAACTTTGGAACTATTCAAACATGGGTCATTGCTCAGTTGTTCACTAGTTATTAGAACGTGCACAAGTTCCAACTTCTGTTGCAATGCCAACAAAGTTATTTTCAAGACATTTACGTTTGTCTTGACTCCAGGAAGTTCCCTTATCATCTGGGATCAGATCTCCTGTTCAGTTATGGTGTTTCTATCATGTTCCATTAAATCTTATCTACTGGATCCCACATAAATGTATGAATGAGATTTAATAGAACAGGATAACTGGAATGAAGGATTTAATGGGATATCATCTAGGTCAGAGGAAGAAATAATTTGGTGGCTACCGCTCCGTCATAAGTATGTTTGTTGAATTTCGAAGAAGAAGCTTTGCTTCTTTCATCTATTGTTGTTTCCAAAAAAACTTTGACTCTGGTTGTTGTTTGTTGCTATATCTAGACACCCTTACCCACCACCTAACAACATCTTTTTCATATTGACCCTCTTCCCGTTTCAACAGGGATCCGGATTCAACACCCTTAGCCACCACCTGAAAGCATCTTTTTCATATGGACCCTCTTCCCGTTTCAACAGGGATCCAGATTCTTAGTATGTAGATTATCTAGTGTCATTACTCAAAGCATAAATATATGAAATCAACTTGATTAAACCTTTGTTTTTAGACTTTTAGAAACAAAGTTTAAGAAGTCATCCTATAAGGAACTTTGATTTTTTAATTAAGGATGAAGTTTTATCTCTAATCACTAATTTCATTATAAGGGGAAATAGTTGTTTTTTTTAATCCTAAAAAGGTCAAAGTTATCAACATTTCTACTAAAGAACATGCAATTTATTTGTTGATTAAATTCAAATGGAGCAATTTTAAATCCTATCTCTCATTCATATATTCCTTTATTTTTGGATTTTAAAGGTCTAGCCTATGGACTAATTTGATTACAAGAGGATCCAATATATCAATCCCTTGAATTCTAATTAGAGAGTTTACTTACATTTTTTTATCTATAGAGGCTCAAAGTGAGAATTGTTTCAAACTTCCTTGCAATGATATGGGGTCTTGCTTTGATAATATAAGGGTTATATACTTGGCTTGTGAGAGTGATCAATTCACTTAGAGTAGTAAACAACAAGGGAACTAGCTCATAAGGAAAAAACTGGACAACATTCTTATTAACTAGTATTGATTAACTTAATTCCCTATGAGTTTAAGCGCCCCCTATGCTCTAATACCTACCCCATGAAAGTTCATTACTTCTCTAAAAATGACAAGGTTTTGGTTCCTTTAGGTTCTTGAAATATTTAACAAAGATGGAGGGTTTCTAAGAAGTTCTTAAATAGGTAATGGATCTTAAGGTGTAGGGGTTTAAGTAATACAAGTTCTTTAGGAAATTAAACATATTAAAATTGGCCTCAAGGAGCTGCATTTGAAGAATACCATCAGCAAATGTCTAGATATAGAGGCTAACAGGAGTAAGCTTATTGAAATTAAAATTAATCTCCATCTTGACCTTACCAGATTAACTTTGATTGATGAGAAGAAACTGGCTCTCTGTAGCCATATCAAAGCTTTGGATATTAGAAGCTCCATACTAAAACAAAATATAAAAGTGCAATAGTTGAAAAAATGGGACATAAACTCTTCGTTTTATTTTGAATCCATCTTTTCTTGGAGGAATTTGCGTTGCTCTTACTACTTGTGTTGCTCCGTCTATATCAATGGGGGATTTTTATCTACAAATCCTTATTTGAGAATTAGGTGAGAGAGTTGATTGTGTAAGTTAATACACCTAAAATGGACAAAATTATGCGTATTTTAAATCATAATAAGGCCCCTAGTCTAGATGGTTTCAAGACTTATTTCTTCTAAGTATTCTAGCATCTCATTAAACAAAAGGTTTGACAAGTTTTTTAGGAATTCTTCAAGATGTGTAAACTTCTCAAAAAATTTAATATGACCTCCCTTTACCTAGTTCCTAAATCCACTACCCCAAGTTCACTCAAAGAGTTTAAACCTATCTCATATTGTAATACTTTTTACAAAATTATCTAAAAGATCGTTACTTCTAAACTGAAGGTTATTATAGACTCTTTGAGTTGTAAATCACAAATAGCTTTATTAAAGGTATAAGCATTGGGAACAACTTTCTTTGCACTCATGAATTATGTAAAGGATACCAAAGTAGTAGTTACAAATAATGTTGTGCTATGAAAATTGACTTTCATAAAGCTTTTTATACTATAAATTGGAACTTCATTACACAATCCCTTGAAGCTTTTGATTTCCCACATCTATTTATTAATTGGATCCACCAATGTATCTCTACTACCACCTTTAGCATCTTAATCAATAAAGAGCTTACTCTTATGTTTAAAAGTGATAGAGGCAAATGGAATTATTTGCAATCTACATTGAAGTGTTCTCAAGGCTTGCTAAATTAACTTTAAGGAGGGAACTCACCTTTAAATTTCATCATAAGTGTTTAATATAAAGAATTTTCAATTTGTCTTTTACTAATGATTTCCTACTTTTTTACAAGGCTGAGCCTCTTTCCATAAAGGTTATAATTAATTTTGGACCTTGTTGAATATTCTGAATTGAGAAGCAAAATTTGCAAAGAAATCAAATACACCATTGGGAATAGCAAATCCACCTGGTTATGGTATGAAAACTGGTATAATGTTAGTCGTCTTTGCTTGCTCCCTCAAGTTTTCCAACTTAGGAACATAATGAAGCAAAAGACCCATTTCTAAACTTGTTAATGGCAATGAGAGGTTCATCATACAAAGGGGATTTCACATTATCAAAGACAATTTGCTACGCTACCTTCCCAATCAACTCAAATATAATATTATATATTAGATCAGGCATTCTTTGGGCTTATTCAATAACAAGTTAGTTTAAGAGGTCTTTAGGAATCCAGCTCCAAAAGTTAAGTGGAAAAGGCTAGTCTGAAATAATTGAATCCCCCAAAGCTTGCATCCAATAAGAGGTCTACTAGAGATTATAAATTGTTGAAGAAAAAACATGTTTCTTTTGTTCCTCCCAAACGATTGAGAAATAAAGAAATAATTAATATATTCAAGATAATTACATATTTACAAAATGTTGTCTCAATTCATAATGTGGCTTGCCATAAAAACAAACTCTCCACTCTTGATAAAATTAGAAATACCTATCTAAGCTCTTCTATTTTTCAGCTTTTCTACTTTGAAGATGAAACAAGTGATTGCCTCTTCTTTAAAAGTGAATTGTCTAAAAATCTATAGAGCTCTGTTTAGTAATTTAATGCTCATGTTTGTAATGTGGAAGGCTGCAAATTATTGATCTCTTAATCATCTCAAAAACACAACTTGAATGATGACTTCCTTATCACTAAAATATCCTTTTGTGTTGCCACTTATGATTTATAAAAAGAATAAATAAGTGTATCTTCAATGGCAAAGTGCTAGGTAAAAGTTCTTTCTATCCCAAAACATTGGAATGGATTAAAGGTATCATCCAATCAAGTGTTAATACCAATTTAATCTCACTTTTAATGGCTTATAAATGGTGGCTGAGCTCAAGGAAAAGGCATTTAGTGGGAAACTCTTCTATCATTTAGATAAGGAATGGAAGGTGTGTGGGGCCTTAGATCATTGTTTTCGGTGGTTGGTTTTGCTTATTCTGTAGGAAAATTAGTATTACTAGTTTGTATTTGCATTTGCTAGTTCACACTCTTGTCTATCTTGTTACCCTCATGTTGTAGTTGGTGTTCAGGTAATCGTATAAGTTGTAACTCCTATAAAGAAATATTATTAATCTAGTTTCTTTAATTTGAAAAAATATTTTTATAAAAATTTATATTTTAAAATTAAACTATTAAGAATCATATAATTTTGGGTCTTGCTAAAGGTGATTGAAGCAAGAAATAGTTTCCAACTTTTTATGTAATGCTAACAAATGTTACATTGAACTTGTTTATAGAGGAAAATTAGGTTAGGATTCGATTCTACATACAACAAAATAAATATAAAAAATATGAACTAGTTTCCAACTTTTGATGCAATGTTAGCAAATGTTGTATGGAACATGTTTATGTAGTAAAAACAAGATAGGATTAAATTCTACATACAACAAAATAAATGTAAAATCTTTTTGTTTGATTTTTCAATAGTTAAAATCACTTAAATTATATTACATAATTAATTAATGAACATTAAAAAAACATTGAATCATAATTATGTACCTTATTTTGTAGCTTATTCTTTTCTTAAAGTTTCTCTCGAACCATTCTTGAATCTAGTTCATCATAACCACAGTAGCTACATACATGCCCAATCTCCAATAATATCCACATGAACATGTTGAGAGAATTCTACAAATGGTATAGAAAGACTCAGGTAAGAAGTACTAACTTGTTTAGACATTAAACCTATTTATAATAAGTTTGGACCTTTTAGTAATTTAATTAAAATGAAATTCTAAGTTCAATTAAAATTTAGTTACATTGTAATTAATTCTAATTAAGCACCAATTAGACCCAAATAAAATCAAATATCTCATATTGATCTTTATTTACTAAATATCTCATATATAATCCTGAAGTTTCTTAAACTTTACAATCAAGTCCAACATGATTTAAATATCTTTTTCTCTATTCCATCATGCTATATGTGTGACCCATTAGCTTCCTAAATATGTTAGCAATAGATATAAATTATAACCCTTAATCATATTTATGATTAGATAAATTATACTCCTTAATGTTATCTTTAATTTTTTAATTAAATAATTTATATTCATAGATCAAGATTGACATCTAATAATACATTATGACTATCCAAATATTAGAAATGTTAAAGTGAGTTTGACTAATCTTTTTGTGCATGGTTTTTTAGTATAATTTAATCATTTCATTACACAATGTTCTAATTAGACATAGAGCTTAGAATTATTGTCTACTTTATTTAAGTCCATTCATGTTAGTTCTCTACCATTAGTAATTGATTCTTTTAATGAAGTTTGAAAACTAATTTCAAAGTTTCATTTCATCTTGGTCAAGAATTTCCTTAAATTAATAATAATTAAGGAAAAAGTTACATTCTCCTTTATCTCTTTAAAGTGATAAATCCTATATTGATCACTTAACTATTTCTATATAGTTCATGCTATACCTAATGACTATCGATTGAGTTATTCTTAACTAGAGTATGTCATAAGTTGTATCAAAACATAACAATTCTTAAAAGAGATACTTTGGAGATCTCAAGTCAAATGATCATTTATACAATCATCACAATGAGAATTTTTATAAATATACAAGTAATGCTTGAAATTGAATTCTCATATCTAGTCAGTTTAGTGAAATTTTTTTCTAATAAGCATACATATATTTGTTTAAGTATATGTGTATTTTAGTTTATGAGATTATGTACTTCCTTTATAAGAAAGATTTTTTTTTGCTCTAGTAATGTCAAATCTTAATAGAACAACAACTAATAACAATTTAGGGATAATATATAAATGCAATATGAATCTTATAATTATGATTTTATTATAATTTCTTTTGTAATATATATTTATATCATGAAATTTATATATAAAAATGTCTTTAAATAATTATGTCACTGATTTACAACTAATTAATTGGTTGTAGGGCGTAAACTAATAATCTTTCACTTTCACTAAGCTAATCGATCAATATCTTATACTATATCACTATGTGATGATCATACTATTGTTAGGATAGTGGTTTCGTTAGAGAATTATATAAGACTCGTTATAGTAAGAACTTGCTTAAATCTTACAACTTTCATCTCAATTATTATCATAATTAATAAAAACTACCTAAACACATACTTGGATCTTTGATAAGATCTTAGCTTATTTCGCACGGACAATGGATTTAATGTTCTACAGTATATTATTGTCTCAAACAATGCAAAGAACTATACCGAGTTCACTGAAGAACTTATTAATCTAAATAACTATTTCCACTAAATGAAAAACGAATTATGGCTTAATTAATAGTTGATACTATATTGAAGCCTTTATAACCTAAAAACTAAAAAACCTCATTTTTTAAGAAGTTGTGTAGTCCCATACACGGTTCTATATAGTTGGCCAAGTATTATGTATAGTTCCCTAAAAATTAATATAATCAATAAAGGTACATACACAAGATCATGCATTACACCATGTTTTTCATATAATAGGTAATATGGGGTGTGTAGACTGCAGTGGACAAATATAAACAACCACTTTCATACAAAGGATTGTGTACCATACTGTGTTATATAGTTCTTTACTAAATCTTCTAATATTGCTTCATCTCACTTTTAATTCTTCTCCAACTTTACTTATTTTCCTTGTATAGAAAAAATGTGACGTCAAATGATAAAACTTCTTAAATTAGGTATCAAACTTCAAATGCATCCAAAAAATGCACATCAAACATACATCAAACTCTTCCACATATAAGAAATTGTTTTTCCTCAAGCAAACCAATCCATCATTCAATCTCAAATAGAAAATTAACTTTAAAAGAATTGTTTAGCCAACCAAACAAAAAAAATGAGAATTCTTCATCATTCCTTCAATCATAAAGGATCATCAAAATGTTATGCAACCAACTACTTGCATCAATTCACAAATTAGTTCAATTTACTTTATAACTCTTCAAACTTCAATCCAAATGAACTTAATTTCATGGATAAAATAGCATACATAATATAAATGCTTCAACTTTCAAACACAGTCAATTCCTTTGAATTAATAAAACATAAACTTAAAACAAGAGCTTTGGAAGCTTATTTGAAAAGTCACCAAGCCTTTTTACACGAGAGTAAATATGTTGTTATGAATTCCCCAGTTACTCAACTACCTCACTATCTCAAATGACTACTAAGACCACTATTTAACTTTGATCTTGTTATCAGTACAAAGCCAGCAGAGTGAAATTTATTATGCTTAGTTATTCATAAATTACTATTTTTCCTTTTTTGGATAATAAAAATGCTCAAAAGAAGTCACAATTACCTATGCATGTGCATCTTACACAAAGAATATCATACTTACCTGTACAATTTTAAGAATTCCTTGTAACCATCTTTTCTATATCCTCCTCTTCATCTTCCATATATTCTTGAACAGAAACTTACTCCTTCATTTCTTCTAGATTTGGCTCCTCTTCTCTACTTAAGATTATCTCATTCACCTACTTCCAAATATTTAACTCAATGTATTTGGATAAAATACTTGACTCCTCTTTAGGAACAAGCTTAATGAGTTGTTCATTGGAAAGTGGTGGGCTGTGGAAAGGGGTCTCAAGATCTTCAATTTCTTAGATGCCTACTTCAATCATAACAACGACCTTAATAAAAAGCTCCTCAAGGCATCGATCCTCCTCTTGCTACTGTTGTTGTAAAAATTTGAGTGAAGCTAAATCAATCCACGTAACATGGGGATAATTGTTCCAACCTGGATTATAAGTATCCTCATAAAAGGTCTCTTAAGGCCAGTTTTCTATGCAAATTGGCTACTCTAATATGTAGTACAGTGCCTGACATTTGTGACTGGGACCACTTCACAAATGTTGCAATATGTCATCAATACTAATTCAACTTCCAAATTCATGTTATTATGCCTCTCATTCCAAGCTTCCATTGTTACTATGAGTGATAGTATATCGTAACCCAACAAAGAATATTGTCTTGTCTATCCTTCCATTATATTGCAATTATAGTAATGGGTACTTATATTATGAAAGTAAGTTATAGACATAAGGTTAGAAAGGAGTGTTTTAAAGATAATAAACAAATAAATACAAAAAAAAGAAATAAAATAAATGATCTAGTCTAGTTAATATGTAAGTTTATAAATATTAACACCTAATCCCCATCAACAATGTTAAAAACTTGGTCTATGTTTTACCTCAAAACATAATGTGGTTGTAGCTAACACTGACAAATACATGTCGATCCCATAAGAATTGTTGGTTAATTAACCATTACCTATAAACTTAACAAGCTAGATCAAATCTTTACCAATGGATAAGTTAAAAAAATAAAATAAATAACAAAATTTAAATACTAACGTAATCAATGATCAATAATGTATCAGGCTATAAATTAACTAGATTTAAGTCAGGTTCTCTTAGGACTTTACTATATTCACTTTCACCTTTGAGTAGTGAATTATTCTACCTTCTTATACTAGTAAAAGTTCCTAACTTAGACTATATTCTATAATAAGACATATAATCCCTATTCATGGTCAATAAATCGAAATTTCTTTCAATTATAGATAACGTAAAAACGCCTTAAATGATTATATGAACTCTTTTAATAGGTTTTATCCTAACTTAGGAAGATATCGCAACTTTCTCTTGAATAGTTCACGCTTAACTCTCTTTATTCATACTATAACCTAGATATATATCTCATATCTCAAATCTCCATCCATGAATCATATATTGAATCTTTCACTTTCTCTCCTTCTATTCAATCAACATAAAAGCATGAATAAATTACAAGAAAACTAAAATTTGATTAATCAATGAATAAGTTGAAGCATATTGCATCCAAAGTTCTACCTACTAAATCTATATCCCTATTAGTTTATAAAAGCACAAATAACATCTACACAAAACTAATAAAGAAAATATGTTCTTGAATCTTGAAATCTTTAAAGAATTGTTGAAGTCCTCCTATGTCTTCAAAGAATGGTGAGTCTTTGATTAAAGAACAATGCAAAATAGATTTAAGTTAACTCTTCAATTATTCCCTAGTTAATAAACTTCTATTTTCTGCTTCTTCCCATTATTAAAAACTCAAAACCTTAATTTTTAATCTGCTACCCAATCCTATACATAACTTCTATAATTGGCTCCATATAATTCTTCAAAAATTAACATCACCAACATCAGATCTTCACCTCTGAAGCACCACATACTACCGTCAACTATGTTCAATCGCCATTATGGATGGCAATAGGTCCGATAGGTTAGTGGCTGCTGGCCCATGGCCCGAACAACCCGAACCAAATTCAAGCTAGGTTGGGCGGAGCTAAGACTGTCATCCCTAATTGCTGTCAACAAGAGCTACCACATATCGCTCTTACTTGACACCGCAAGCTCAACCATTAGACACCACATCTCTTGCCATCAGTGATGATAGAAGCCCGTAATCTAGAGCCTTTTTAGACCACATACAATAACTTTTGCTACCTTTATAACCTGTAGCACATAACCAATGATCACCAAATGATGGGTCTCCTTATTGCAAGTAACTTATATCGAATTCTTTTCTAACATCACCAGTAACACCTCTTTCATTCAATAAAAACTAGTAACTCCACATTTATAAGTCATATCTCATCATATCATGGTGGATTTCAAATTTCAAAAAAAAAACAATGGCAACTCATGTTCTACATCTAAAACAAGCTATTATTCCATTTCAATAACAAACAAAATAGGGGATGTTATTTATATAAAAAATGCCCAAGTATTCATTTGTACATGACCAGCAAATTTGTAATCAAGAATATTTTGTTATTTCCTCAATTGAAAATTGATAGAGGTATTGTTATAGAAATTGGAACTAAGGTTTATAGACAAGATATTTTCATTCTTGTTGTTATGTGGTGGTGAAAGTTGCATAGCTTTGTCATAAAAACACTAAACTTACAACTATTTTAGATAACTTAGTGTTTATGAGGGCTTTAATATGGACTTTTCATATTGTTAGTCAAATCTAATTTAATTTTTAAATTAAATGTTATTCATTTCCAATAAGAATTTAGGATTACGATTCAGATCTAATATGATTTTAAAAGTTAGAGTTTGCAAATTTGCATAATCAATTCCATAATAATTCAGAGAAAACTAAATAACTTTAAGTCAAGTTATAAAACTTAAAGATGGCTCTGATACATTGTTAAAATAAACACAAAATCTTTTTATTTGATTTCTCAAAGGCCAAGATCACTGAAATTATAGTATAATTAATGCATGAACATAATAAAAAATTTGCAACTTATTGTGTAGCTTGATCCTTTTCTTGAAGTTTCTCTTAAATCATTTTTTAAACTAGTTTATTGCAACCATTGTAGTAGCTCATGTGTCAGAACTCTAACAGTATCCATATGAACATATTAATAGAACTCTATAAGTGTGTAGAGAGGATGAGGCAAGAAGTTTTAGCTCCTTTAAGCCTAATCCTATTTATAATAGAGTTTGGAACTTTTAGTAATTTAGTTAAAATAATATTCTAATTAAAATTTAGTTAGAATTACAATTAGTTCTAATTAAATACTAATTGGGCCAAATAAGATCTAATATCTCATTTTGATCTTTATTTATTAAATATCTCCTAAAATTTTCAAACATTACAATTTAGTTCAACTTGATTTAAATACCTTTTTCTCTGTTTTATCGTTTTATATGTGTAGTCCATTAAGTTCTTAAATATATTAGCAGTAAATTATAACCCTAAACTGTATTCAGGATTATATAAATTAAGCTCATTTAATTTATCTTTAATTCTCTAATTAAATAATTTATATTGATAGGTTAAGATTAGCTTCTGGTAACACATCATGACCTCCCAAGTATTTGAAATATCAAAGAAGTTTTAACAGACTTATTTGCGCATGAATTTTTGTATAATTTAATATTCTCATTACGTAATGTTTTAATTGGATATAGAGCATGAAACCAATATTTATTATATTTAAGTCTAATTATATTAGTTCTTCACAATTAGTAATTAATGTCTTGCTGACATTTGAAAAGTATTTTTTAAAGTGTTACTTCACTTTAGCCAAGAATTTCCTGAATTAATATTAATTAAGAATAACGAAACATTTTTCCTGATCACTTTAGAGTGATGAATCCTATATTGATCACTCAACTGCCTTTATTTCGTTAATGTTATATTCAATGACTATAGATTGAGTTATCCTTAGCTAGAATAGGTCATAATTAGTATCAATACATTGCAATCCCTATATGAGATACTTTGAGGATATCAAGTTAAAGGATCACTTATATAAATACTCACATATTTGTTTAAATATCTCCATACTTCAGGTTATGAAATTGACTACTTCTTTCATAAAGAAGAAATATAGTATGTGTTGTTCTTTTTATGATCTATTAATATCTAGTCTAAATAGATCAATAATTACGATTAATTTAGGAATAATATATAAATACAACATGAATTTCATAATTATAATCTTATTGTACTTTTATTTACAATGTACATTTATCCTATACATTATATCGTATGCATTTGAATATATATGAAATAAAGAATATTTTTAAATAATTATGTTATTAGACTACAACCAACTGACTAATGTAAGGCATAAACTACATTTGATGTTGCCAACAAATAACTTTCAAGGTTTTACTTGCGTTTTTCTTCAAGTTTCACAAACGGCATGATAAATAATTGACTATAGGAATTGCCCTTATCATCAAGGCAAAGGAAGAGAAGGACGACTTTGCCTACTGCTCGATCTTAAGTATATTTGGAAGCAGAATGTAATTGCTTCGTTCTAATTTGTTCATTTATCATTATTGTTTCTCGAGTAACTTTTTGACTCAAATTGTTGTCCCTTAATGTATCTAGAGATACTACCAACCACGAGTGGAGACTTTTTAATCCGAATTCTTAATATGTAGACTATCAGTGTCATGGAACTTCTTTTAATAAAATATGATGCATGTATTCAAATTTAAGTAAGTAGACTGTCTGTATCAGGACAGAACAGGACAGGACACCTTTAGATATATTATATATTGAGCAGAAACATATGAAAACATGCTTTTGAAAACAATAATTTCCACTCTCATTTATTAGAAACAAAATTTGATGCTTGTATCAATAGCTAGTCGCAGATATGCGTACGGGATGTTCGAGGAGCAGTAGTTGATCCAATATTCCAATCAGAGTGCGTATTTAGATACGCAGGTCGAACCATCTTTGTACCTTTTCACGCTTAGAGGTTCGCCGGAGTCAATCCTCATTCTACATGAACACAAATTATTAATATTTTACTTATTTTTTCCATGGCTGTAGATGATTAATTAGAAGAAGAAAAAAAGTTTCCCCAACAAACATTTCTTAAAACCAGCTATTTATTTCATATAAGCAATTAATTGTTTTCTTCATTTCTTTTTTAATATTTTATTAAAATTTCATATTTATGAAAAGAAAGTCCAATTTAATTATTTAAAAAATAAGAAATAGAATATAGATTAGAGTTGGCTGCTTCTGCCTATTTGTCTGTTTCTTTCACCAATTTTTCTCCGCGGCATAAAGGGGGATGAACCTATCAATTCCATATCTTTGTCTCTTTCCCTTTATCGTTAGTAACTTTCAATAAAAAGAGTGTGCTCATGTGCTTGAATTAGAAGGCACCGTGATCAGCCAATTGTACTTTTAAAAGCGCCTGGAAAAATTAGGAATTGATCTTAAAGATAAAATAAGTAAAGAAATAACACGAAAATTTTAATGTAGTTTATTATCTAATTTAAGCTATATTTACGGGTCAAATTTTGAATAAAACTTTTACTAATAAAAATAGCAAGTATAAAAAGTAAAAAAATGATACAATAAAATAGTAGCACCCACGTACACATACAAGATGTTTCTCAAATTTATTATTTCTAATATAATATTCTCATTATTTTGTCACTCACATTTTTTTTAATATCCTAAAAATCATTCTCTCACATAAAATAGCTCTCTCAAAATTCACTGGCAAACTCACCAAACATCTCCTGCACGTTTGATTTCCGGGTCTTTTATAGACCCTACACTGCCTTTGCCACAGTTTCCATATTGCAAATTGTCGCTGGCTAAAAACACAGATTAAATGCAAGTTGTTCTCAACAACTTACTTTTTTAAAAAATAAAATACCTAAATCTAGAATGGGCGGTATCAGATTACACATTCTGACATGCATGGCATTAATTGGACGTACTAGTAGCTATCGTGATTACGATTACGGTGCTCAAATTCTTGAGCATAAGTATGAAGTTATTACTCATTCTGGAAATAAGCAAATTAAATAGATTTATAACGATATTTATACGCAACTGATCAATACATAATCATGCTTAACTTTTTTGAAATCCATAGCTTATAAACGCATCAAGGATTTGTGTTTGATATGTAATTGGTTATGCCTATAAGAAACTATTCAGAAGTTTTCTCCACAGTTTTGTTAAGACTGAAGTTACAGTTAGCTTATACATTGCAGTCTTGAAATCTAGTATGAATATTGTTTGGACTTTTACGTACTTCTTGACTTTAATTTCTAAGCAATGTCTTCTTATGTCCAATTATTTTTACCTTTTCTTTCTATTCTTTTACTTTTCTATGTTTTGTGCTTTTATGTCACCTGCTCACAACTGATTAGACCAATATCAAATTAGCTCATAAAACCTTGTTAGTAGTGCAAAATTAAATACCTTTATTTGCTTACGAAATACTCAAAGCTTCAATTATCATAAAAGATGGTAGATGTAAGAAGTGGACAAGCTTTGAAGTAAACTTGAACCTCTATAAATCTTATAATATGCTAATGAAACTGCTCGAAATTTTATATTTGCAAGTTAACGACTATCAACTTTTTTTTTCCAAGTGAAACAATTTAGATTTCAACTCCTGTTCATAAGAAGTAAAAGTTGTTCGCGCTACATCATTCATAGCTGATCTGGGTTCTGCTCTTTCAACTCTCTAATAGCAAACCAGTTCCCTAAGTCTCTCGCATACCCTTGTAGTCTCTACTCCAACTCGAGAAATTTTGACCTATGAAATTCCATCAAAGAAAAAAATTTAGACAAATCATTCCAACTATTAGACTAACTGATCAGGTTAAAGACCAGCGAGAGTTTTGTGTGAGATAGGTAATCACCTTAGCATGTAGGGTGTGGAAAACCTTGTCACCAACGCTTGAAAAGCTGGCACTAACAACTTCAGCTCCTTCTTCTTGAAGAATACTGATAGCTTCGTAAAGCATAAAGTTCTTGTTCAGGCCACTGATCAACACCACTTCTATGCTTGAACCCAAGTCTTTCAGTTCAACCACTGGAAGTACTCGCAGGCCAACCATCACTCCGTCCATTGTACCATTCTCTGTTCCTGTCGGACTACTGATCATTGCCTGTTCTTTTATCCTCTTCAATTGATTAATCCTTTCTCTCTGTTGTTTTATGTATGAAGCTGCATGATCAAGTTGATCTTGTTGCGATAACATGTCCTGAAACGAATTTAAACTAGTTTAGTATAAATAATTAGTTAACCAAGGAAATTTCGGAAAGATGAACCTAAATTATTAATTACTAACTTCCATGGTACAACTGAACGTTCTGTGCATGATATATATATATATAATTGATAATATGTACTGTTGAGAAATTAAAATTCCTTCCCGAGTGAGCGGTGGCGCTGAGAACATGCAGCGAAATTAATAGAGTAAGGGCATGATAAGGAACAGATCACCTGTTCACTACGCCTGCGCCACTTTGTTACTATTTAAATCCGTTCATTTAATTTACAGGATAGAGAAAATTAGATGGATAGATATAAATGGAACAAAGTAGCACAGGTTTAGTGAACAGATGATTTGAACTTTGAAGGCTTTGTGGAAGAGGTGATCTGGCCTCCCTCCGTGACAAGATCCATTACAGTGCCGTAAAGAAATGTGGTCCAGGTTGAAGAAGAAAGTAGTTAGTTATACATGTCAGTCGCTTTAAAAACGTAAGAACGACCAACATATGACACATCAATTTTATTGAATAAAAGATCCTTTGGTATTAGGATTTACGGTCGGAGTTGGTCTGGTAACATTTTGAGTCTGTCA
>JANIJF010000006.1:64964795-64980473 GCA_024520955.1 Erythroxylum bequaertii
CTTGTAATACTCTATTAGATTCATTTTGTGCTAATATTCTTAGGAAGATTAAGACTTTTTCCTCAATGGGCACATGGCCATTATTTCTCAACCTAGCATCGCCTTGAAGCATTTCACATAACAATGTAAATGCATTATTGTCCATCCGTAAATCCCACTGGTTATTCCTATCACCCTCATGCAAAATCCTATATATATTAGCTTCCCCGTTTGGTACTGTTAATGCCCTACTACCTTTAGCATTTTCACTTCTACGCCGTTTTTTTGTGTATACATACAAGCATAACAAAATGAACATTCTCAACAAATTCAATTGCCCATTCCAAAGCTCAAACAACACCAAACACTTAAACATATGATCATGATCCATTGACTCCAATTTTGTAAGAAAACTGTCTGCAAAGAGAATACAATATAATGATCATAAACTACAGTTGTATATATGTACAGAATAGTAACATTTGTAAATATGTAGAGAATAGTAAGAATTGCATGACATGTTTAGGCATTGAGCAAGGAAAAGGATTAGTAAGAATGGAAGGCTTAAAATGAACTTTTCTAATGCCTATGACATTATGTTGACAAGCCTACCTTGACAAGTTAATTCAAAGTAAAGCACAATAAATCTATACTTTTTAATTGGGTGAGTGTATACATGTGTGAGTAGATAATTTGCATTCTAACATAGTTGACAATTTCCTTTGAGGGGCCTTTAATTAGACATATTTTTTTAAATAAGGCTAAAGTAAAGGAGATTAGCTACTGCTCAGTCTATTTAATATGGAAATTCAAAGAATATTGGGAAACATAGAACAACCCTTACCAGGTATGCTTAGTTCACATTCAATAATGTAATCCAGATTAAGGAATAGATAATGCTTTAATAGGTGAAGTGCACAGTTTAAATCTCCCACCAACATTACTGATTTGTTCAAAAAAATCTGAATTGTGCCTCTTTCACTTTCAGTATTATAGCTCTGAAGCTCAAACTTATAAAGGCATAAATAATTAAGTTATCAGATGGTTTCCTATTCTAACCCATCATTTAGTAAAATGAATAACTTGTTTCCATGCAATAAGACAATGATCACTCAAACATTCTAGTTAAACTTCTTCAAATTACACATGCTTCCCTTAATAGTCATTCACATATGTATACACAACAAACAAAGAATAGTTTCTGATCAAGGTAAGATAAAGAACGATTTACCACTTTGAGAAGAAGTTTTCTAATTCAAGTTTCCGAATGGGAGAAGATTGATGTAGATTTAATGCAAGTTTCCAACCAACAACAATGCTTTTGGTGTTTCTGACAAAGCAGAGAAGAGGAAACAAGGCACAACATGAATAAGAAGAAACAAAGAAGCATAAACTTCTTTTCAAATGGAAGATCAAAATATGAACTTCATGGTAGTGCCATAAGGATCGTTTAAAAACATAATATCTGCTAGACAAGGAGTTAAGTACGTTAAATTGGTAGAGGTTGCCTTCCTATTGATGAAACAGTGGGTTAGTGTTGTAGTATTCAACAGCAATGTCCTTGGAACTTCTTTAATTGATCTACCTAATATTATTCCATTTACTAGGTTAAAAGAGGACCTATAACCCATTAAGGATCAATTGTAAGTAACATACATATGGAGGCCAAAGATTACAAAAAAAAACATAAATGGATACCTACAGAGAGGACTTTCAAATCAAACGGATACTAGGAACTACTACTAACTACTGATGAGAAGTATGTTGTCAATGAAGTTATTGTAATTAGAGCAGTAGATGCAAGCATATCAACAACTCATAATACAAATATGGTGGAGAAAGCTAGTGGAGAAACTGCATCAGTACAAACCCCTTTGGTACCAACCAACAAAGTTGTTGAATTTGGAGTAGCAGACGCAAGTATATTAATTGCTCATAATGCACATAAGGTGGTGAAATCTAATATAGAAATTGCATCAATCCAAAACTCCTTTTGTACCAACTAATAATGTTGAAGTGGAAAACATAACAGTGCAGGTGATTGAGCATAACATGAACATTGATAAAACTAATTAAGTATTACAAACAATGGCATAAAAGATGGCACCTATTGTGAGCTATACAGCAGAGAGCAATTTTGGAAATTTGGTGAACAAATTCAACGAATATGTTGGCTAAAAAAAGCAGTTAACTCAGACTAGGCAAAGATTGAATAGGAAGAAAAAAACTCTCCCTAGGGAGACAGTTGCATGAATTTTCTTACTTGGAATGTAAGAGGGCCTAATATCCCTAATAAACAACTGATGATTAGGGACATCATTTTACAAAATAAAGTTATCTTGGCTAGTATTTTGGAAACGAGAATAAGAAGGGAGAGCAACAATATGTTGAACTATTTTCCAACAAGGTGGTGAAACATATCCATCATTCTCTCCTGTCATCCGAATGGCAGAATTTTTGTCTTGTATGACTCTAATGCTCTATCCATTACCTCATCTAGCATAATAGATCAAATGATTCATTTATAGGTTGCTATTGGATCGCTCAATCAAAAATTGTGTATTTCCTTCATATATGCATATAATAGTGCATACCAGAGAACTTTCTTGTAGAATCACATCAAACAAATCGCCACTTCCATTACAGACCCATGGATGCTGTCAGTTGATTTTAATTTCATTATCAGAATTGAGGAGGCTAAGGGACCAAGGTTAGTTTGTATTCATTACATGGATCTTGGCAGATGTTTGGAGGATTACCCATCCATTCAGAGAGAATTACCCATCCATTCAGGTTCAATGAATTTGTGATGTAACTAGCTGGGTTTGAGAAAGCCTCATGGACTGCATTAAGGTCTGACATTTAAGGAACTAAGCAGTTTATCTTTTTCGAAAAAGATGCAATTTATCTTTATAACGCTAATATTGACAACGCATACCATCTTGTCAACACTGCTAGAGGAGAGTTGAAAGCTACACAACAACTACAATAGACCATTCCTGGGAATCAGAGAATTGAAACAACTGCAATTTGATCTTAATTTTTATATTATCCATATAAGTGCACAAGTATTCTCTATAAATATAATTGTATTCATGATTATTAGACTTCTTCATTAAATAATTTAAAGTTCATCTTATATATGGGGTTAAGTTCATCATTTTATTCGGTACAAAAGGAAGGAAAACTGATGTATGCAATAGGGAATCTACTTGAGCACTGAAAAAAGACACAACATGAAGCAGCACTTTTCACCTTACACTCTGTTAAGATTCCATTTTGATGCCTAACACTGATCATAACATATGCCTAATTTCAATAATTTCCCCAAATCATTGTAACTATGAAAAGGTATATCCCCAAATCATTCACGTATGTGTACACAACAAACAAAGTATATTCTCAGATCAAGGTAAGATAGAGGACTTACCACTTTTAGCAGAAGACGTCTAATGGGTTTCTGATTGGGACTCCTAACAATGTTGTTGTCTCTGTGAAAGCAGTGAAGAGAACGACATATTTTAATTCAAAATGGCCTTTCAAGATTTCGGTTGTCTTGATGGAAAACCGAAACATTAACTCCATAAAGAAACCTCATCTACTGAAACCCATTACGTATTACAGAAGAACAAACACGATGGGATGAAAAGCGTCTTACCCAGAAGAGAGGCTCGAGTGTCGAACTCTGGGTTCGCTTGAAGGGAGAGTGACGTTTCTAGAGACAAGGCAGTAGGAAGAACACGAGGTGCGAGAGAGACGAAGCAAATGAACGAAGAGGAGGTGCGACAGAGACGAAGCAGTTGGAAGAAGCAGATGGAAGAAGCCCGTGGATACTGGCAGTTCCAACTTCATCAGGAAATGATCATTGTTCATTATCCGATTCATCTCCATTGGGATGATAGGATCATTATCGATATTGGTTCTTGCTTCTTGCCTAGCCCTAGCATTACTAGATTCGGCTAGATGTTTCAGTACGGCTCGCAAACTCCGCTGCATATTCTCCAAGCTCTATTTTCTTGACTCTGATTCTCGGACTAAGTTTGAAACGACCATTGTCAAGTATGTTAATTGCTTCTTAAGTCCCGGAATCTCTGTCTTTAATTGATCTACTCTACTCTCCATCCTTGTTTGCATCGTATCTACTCCTAGGAATGTGGGCTTTGATACCAAAATGATAAATACCACACTCTTAGCCCGAACTAAGCAATATAACAAAGGGAAAAGAAGTATCAGTACTAAGGAGGATAAAAGTAGAATTTATTGATTATGGGGAGGGTAATACACGACTATTGGAGGACATTAGAGAGGCCCTCGTCTCTCCCAAATGCTGAGGTCACTATCAATCTCACTCACTTGATGACCATACCCCCTAACTATAAATGCTACTGGTGTAACAACCTAACCCGATCAACATTCTAGAACTATCCAAAACGACAACAACTTCACGACATCAGTCAGCAACAACAAAACAACATTCATAACAAATTGATAGTGACCTTCCTGGACCAGACTTAAAGGATCGATCAGTTTTATTTCCTTCTTTCTGCGAAAATACACATTCCTGACAATTGGGCCTAGGCTTCTATCAAAAACTAGATAAAAATGAAGAGAAATTATCTAAGGGGAAGAGAAACAGGAACACCTAAGATTAAAAGTTCACAAAAAGTTGTTTTGAGTTTGGAATGTGTTGGTAAATCTCTTTATGTTACATGAAGTCTACACATGTACGTTCTGTTTGCAAAACTACCACAAAGTGCAAAAATAACCTTTTCTGGCGTTTTAAAACTAAAGTTGCACCTATTCTACCTCTTTTTTCTTCAAAAAGTTACAGAATACATACAAGATACTTTTCAAGGGTAATGCACTTCATAATCTTCCTATTGAAAAGACAGTATGCCATAAGTCCTGGGACCTTCATTATTTTGCTACTATTTTTTCTTGATTCTGCTTAATAGATTAAGGCTTGCCCTCCAAGCTTGCTTGGTCTACCATTTTCACGTAGCCTTTTCCATTCAGCTCGACAGTCCCATTTTGTGTGTTTACCTGGAAATGAAACAATATGCTGGTAGTACTATGAAAAACTGCAAATAATTCCAAGAAAATGAGTAAACAAACTAAAATGTAATACATACACTTCCTTGTAAAGTAATGAAGGATGAAGAGGATAATCAATAAGCATCCACCATGTAGCAGTGATCATCTCTAATTGCAGCTACTCATGCAACTCTGCTGCCGTGCCTTTCTAATGACATTCATAACTTCAACTTGATTAAGAATCAACCCCTCACTATTATTAGTCATTGTGACCCTATTTCCAAATTAAACAATGTTAGACCATAGCAAACCCTCGTTCTCATTCACATAAAAACCATCCTCAGGCTCATCAGGCACAGATTTCTGTGACTGCAAAAGAGGAGTATAGCCTGCCTTAATCTCTTGCATTAAGTTCTCTACCACAGCATGGATCTCCTCAGATTGCTTATGTGACCAATCACCAGCAGTAAATGTATGAACACTATTGTTGACTTCAATCCAACTGCATCCAGGCTGCTTCTTAAGGCCTTTATGCTTGATTTCTAATCTAATCCTGGTAACTTCATTCCGTCTCCCAGAATCTTCAAACAAGTTAGCAAGGAGGACACGGTAACCAGTATTTGTACGATCAAATTCAAAAAGGTGACCAGCAACAACTTCTGCCAACTTGGCATCTCCATGATTTTTGCAAGAACCAAGAAGAGAACCCCATATGCGATCATCTGGTGAATAGGGCATTTGCATGATCAGATTATAAGCCTGACTTAGAAGGCCGGCTCGTCCTAGTAGATCAACCATACAAGTATACTGTTCAATCCTTGGCTGAAGGTTATAGTCTTCAACCATGCACTTAAAGTATTTCCAGCCCATGTCAACCTTTCCCCCGTGGCTGCAGGCTGAAAGAAGAGCAGTAATAGTTGCGTGGTCAGGCTTCACGCCTGCTTCTTTCATCTCTTCAAATGTAACAAACATTTTATCAAATTGACCATGCATTCCCAATCCCAACATAATTGAATTCCAGGATACTTTATCTCGTGTAAGCAGTTTCTCAAACATAGTCCATGAGTTACTTATGTTCCCACATTTAGCATATGTACTAACAAGAGAATTGCTAACGAGAATATTGTGATCATATCCATGCCTTAGTACATAGCAATGTACCTCCTTACAAAGAATCATGAGTGACAAGTGAGCACAAACAGAGAGAACACAAGCCAGTGTTACTGAGTTTGGTCGGATTTGTTTGGACAGCATAAGACGAAATGCCTTTAAAGCTCCATCTGGACACTCGGTTTGAGCAAATCCAGATATAAGTGCATTCCACGTAACCAAATCCTTATCTGGTAAACCATCGAAAACTTCTTGAGCAGACCTTGTGTCCCTACATTTTCCATACAAATCAACTATTGCACCACCGACAAAGACATTTGAATCCAAGCCCATTTTTATTGCTAATCCATGGATTTCCATCCCTCTGCTCTTAAGAGCCAAGGAAGAGGATGCCCTTATAGCAGCCAATAGGGTAACAGAATCAGGACAGCCATCATCCAGCAAGTAATCATGAAACAATTGCAATGCCTCATAAGGATAGCCACCCTGAGAACAATTAGAAATCACTGAACCCCACATAACTAAATTACGATTTTGAGACCTTTTGAATATTTTCAAACCAGTTTCAGGATCACCACATTTAAAGTACATTTCCATAAGGGCTGTTTCAACCCTTGCATCATTTTCCAGCTCAAATTCTAAGATGATTCGATGGATTTGCCTTCCAAATCCTAAGCTAAAAAGTTGAGAGGACAACATCAGAAGAGCCACCACTGTGGAGGAATCTGGATCAATCCCAAGTTTCAGCATATCAACAAACAATTCCAAAGCCATTGATAAAAACTCATTAGAAATATATCCCAAAATCATTACATTCCATATCACTCTGTTTTCTTTCAACGTCTCTTTATCACGAACAGTATTGAAAACATTTTGAGCATTCATTACGTCCCCACATTTCACATACATCTCAAGAAGTGCACTGACAATGAATTCATTGGTATCCAATCCATATTTTACAAGGAACCCATGAATCTCTCTCCCATGAGTCAAAAACTCACACAAAGCACAGGATGATAGTGCAGAGACACAAGCTACCCGGCTCAAATGCAATTCACCGCACTCCCTAAGCATCATCCCAAAATATGTCAAAGAATTCATGCAATCTCCTAAGTGGCAAAACCCAGATATCATTGCGTTCCATGAAACGAAATCCCTATCACTCATTCTCTCAAACACTCCAACTGCGTCTGCAATAGCCCCGCATTTTGCATACATACTCAATAAAGCATTATTAACGAACAAATCTTCCGAAAATCCCAACTTTAGGAGGTGCCCATGAATCTCCTTAGCTTTCTTAACGTCACACAGCCCACCAAAAGCCTTAATCAAACAGGGGAAGAACTGAAACTCCTCAACAGGAAACCCAAATTCAAGCAAATTTAGATAAACCCTAATTGCATCTTCAAACAATCCATCATCAGTAAATTCCTTGATCCTGCCATAAGCTAATGAAACATCAATTACACTATTGTTGCTCGAGATCCCACGAGAATTGGTCAATGGGTTATTAGAGAAAGTTGAAGACAAGAAATGGTGATCACAAGAAATTGAAAATGGGCTTTTGCCACACAAGAAATAGTTAGGAGCTGACTTAGACGGTATTGGGTTATGCTGTTGAAATTCGGATGGACTGTACTGATGAAGAGAGCCTGAAAAGAGTGATCTTACACTCTCCATTCTTGGAT
Source organism: Erythroxylum bequaertii (assembly GCA_024520955.1). Taxonomy (NCBI): domain Eukaryota; kingdom Viridiplantae; phylum Streptophyta; class Magnoliopsida; order Malpighiales; family Erythroxylaceae; genus Erythroxylum; species Erythroxylum bequaertii. The sequence goes on from JANIJF010000006.1 coordinate 64,972,607, forward strand.
GCAACGCAAGAAGAACATTCGGCTCTTGCACTTTGGCTTACTCCATAAATGTCTATTTGTCCCGAGGTTTCTGTAAAACTTGTGCTCTGAGTTTATCTCCACAAGTTTGGCAGGTCCTTCGAGCTTTTACGTTAATGTTATGGATCTATAACACGTTAACCAACCTACTTACATGTGTTTACTTGGGTACTTGTCTACGTGTGAGTGATGTCGATGATGTCGAAAGTGTGTGTATGGGGAAGTACTACGTGGAAGAAGTAGAGTAGAGTTTGCTGTTTTTAAGTAAACGTGGAGTTATCGTTAAGTAGAGCAATAATTTGAGTTCAGATCTCCTGTTTAATATTATGATGTCTTATTGTGTCTAATAAATCTCAGCCGTTTATTTATGAAATAAATAGCTGAAATTTTATGAGACAGAATAAGACAGAGTAAAACTGGACAGAGGATCTAATCCCCAATAATTTCCACTGCTATATAGCATGTGCTAATACGCACTCTCAAAGTCAAATCATAAGACTGCTGTGTTTGTTCTGGTCTCTTGTATCCCATTACATGCACCTTTTCGATAAAGTGCAATCCTATAATTCAAAATATTAATGGTTGTTTCTCGAGGACTTTCAAAAATTTTCAAATATCCTTGCCATCTTCACCTATGCTTTCATGATAATTCTCTTTTGTTCCATAAAAACCAGTTCCATGCCTAAAGGTTAATTCCATTTCATTGACTTGAAATATATTGACATCTGTCCAACGGACTAAGAAAGTTCATGCTCGACTCCCACATTCCTGCTTACAGACTAACACTTGACGAAGGTGAAACTGTGTGACAGGGCAAAACCTTGGAAGAGTGAGTTAAAATGATCACACATTAACTTATTGATATCAAGGTATTCGTATTTAGTTGTTTGATATCACACAGCAGGATAACTGACCTCCAGGTGAAACAGATGAACCGAGTTGAAATTATATATTAAACTGGAGTAGGATCATTTTATAGTATTTGCAAAACTTTGCTTTTGTATCTTCACCGTTACCCGATGAATAAGAAAGGAAGGGAGGAGCAAAGTATTTTCTTCATATATTGCCACTAAAACTCACTGTACAAACTGTAAATATATACACGCAGCTAACGAATTCTGTGGTTAATTATGTACAGAGGTGTTGCGTTGGTATGCTGGTTGGCTAGTACTACGTACAGAGTTTGTTAGAAAGGGAATAATCTGCTGTGGTGTAGAATAGGGAACAGTTGAAGTTTACAGACTACCAACATATCTCTTAACTTTTAAAAATTATCAGCAATTCTCTTATAGTTTTGATTTTATAACAATGTCTCTCGTGTCGTCAACTTCCATTTAAAAATATAATTGCAAACTCAAAAACAACATCGTTTAATTTGAAGGACATTAGACAATGTCGTGTTGGTTGAATTTTGTTTCACGCGATGTCATTTTGCAATTCACACACGATGTTGCATGAAGCACTTCCATAATGACAGAAACGAAAAGAGCGACAATGAAGAGGCAACACTCCAATAATCATAGAAGTTTCACAGTAAAAAGGCAATGAGACAGGAAGTTTTGATCTGCAGAAGTGGTGGGAAAACACTTTGTCTTGTGATCTCCTCTTACTGGTATTCTGATGCTAGATCTTTTTTTTAAATGAAAGTTATAGTCAATTAAGCGTTTTGATTTTGATGCTATTGAAAAAGTTTGAGATTGCATGCGAGTTTAGTATGTTCACTTACTTGGCTTACTAGATAATGTTAAACGTAATTGCTCAAAATTGTTGATTATATGTATGGTTGACTCGTCAAACTTAAAAGGTATATGACACATTCTTGACATGTGCCTTAATTTTTTACCCGCAAATGTGCTTCATAAAGAAGGATATCGACATGCTTTTAAGATGTAGTGGGTTGTGCTACACCATATAAGAGACACACTTGAAAGTGTGTGCTGGAGAACTATATGTTATTGAAGGGAACAATTCCTTAGATTTGTATCATTACGGATTGGGACATACGAACAAGAAGGGGATACATTTGTTGGCTAGAAAATCACTTATCTCTACAAAGACTATAATTTCTCTCAACCCTTTTTGATTATTGTGTGACTGGAAAGAAACGTCAAGTTTTATTTCATAAAAGGTCCACCATGAGAAAGGCTAAGTTGGAGCTATTTCACTCCGATGCGTGTGGTCCCATGGAGATGGTGTGCTTGGAAGATAAAAAGTACTTTATCGATGATGTTATACATAAAACTTGGGTTTTTATGCTGAAAAAAAAAGTCATGTGCTGGAAGCCTTTCAAAAATTTCATGCCACAGGAGATAGAAAGTTGAAGTATCTTCAAATGAAAATGGAAGCTAGTATACCTCCAATAAGTTTGAGGAGTACTGTGCAAGACATGGTGTAAGATATGAGAATAAAAAACCTGGTACCTTACAACATAATGGTGTTACTAAGAGGAAGAAGAGAACCATTAAAGAGAAGGTTCAATATAAGCTACGAACGTTAAAACTACCAAAGTTTTTTTAAGGTAAGGAAGTCACAACCACAACATACGTGATTAAAAAAACTCTTACAGTCTTTTTTCATCTTGACATTCCCAAAAGAATGTGAAAGGAGAATGATCCAACTTATTCGTATCGAAGGGTATTCAGATGCAAGGTGTTCAAGCATATGCCAAAGAAGTAAAGATCGGAGTTGGATTCGAAGACTACTTTTTGTATATTCATTAGATATGGTGATGAAGAGTTTGGTTATAAGCTTTATGACCCCCAAAAGTGGAAAGTTGTTAAAAGCAAAGACATAGTCTTCTATAAGTATAAGATGGGTGCGAATCTCATCAAAGAAGATAAGACTACTTCCTGTGATCTATCTTTTGGTAATGAAGATATTACTAATATTCCTACTTTTATCGATCAATCTACAAGTGAAGAAGGTGAATATGCATGAGATATCTCGGGATGATAATGATCAAGTGGAACCTAACAGAGATTAGTCATATTAGGCACATCATTTAGATGATATAAAAAAGGTTTATGAGCATTATGAAGCAAGAGGAGCAACCTGCTCAAATGTTGAAAGGTGTCTAACTTTGAAGGTCAAATAGGGAGAAGAAGTCTTTTATAAGATGCCTAGTTCAAAATATCTCTTAATAACTATTGAGAGGGAGCAATAGACCTTCCAAGAAATGCAGTCACTCAAAGACGGATTTTTTAATCAAGTTAATGCAAGAGGAGATGGGTTGATTAAAGAAAAACAAAGACAAGAATAACGGCGACATGTTGACGAAGGTGGTTCATAAGAATAAGCTGAAGCTTTGTAATAAGCTCGTCGAGATGACTTTCAAATGATTAATGGGATGATAGATTTCTCCTATGAATTAGGCTGGATGGGAATATTATTACATGTCTAACCTTATTATATGGACATTTATTTGTTTAATACCACTAAATCTAGACTCCAGAGGTCTTAAATATTTCCACGGATAAAAAAGAACGAAGTTTTGACAAATTTGAAACAGAAATTGATGATTGGAAGATGTTTCTAGAGGATATGCATAACTTAATGATAGACATAGTCGAGTGCATGATCACGTAAACGAGTTCAGATCTCTTGTCCAATATTATGGTGTCTTATTGTGTCCAATAAATCTCAGCCGTTTATTTATGTGAGTCCCGCATGGGACCTATGCGGAACCCGCAAAATAAATGACTGAGATTTTATGAGACAGAATAAGACAGAGAAAACTGGACAGAGGATCTAGTTCCCACGTAAACTCCTATAACCGTGTGCAAGTTGAGAGGCAGCTCTTTGAGATTAGACACACTGTGTTAATGGTGGATACAGTCCTGTCTGCTAATTATGCAACTCACTATAATTATGTAACTCCCTGACATCAATTTTTTAAGTTTAAAGGTCGAACACAATAACCACATTACCATTGTGTGAACTATCATGTTCGGTATACGAAACCTTATCTTTAAAGTTTAAAGATAAGCTTGAAAAGAGTTTTAGAGTTCAAATAGCATTCGTCAACTACAATTTTATTAGATTTTGTTTCTAAGATTTATGTGAGAATAGTTTTGATGTGTGTGTGTGTATTAAGTTGTACTCAATTCTAGGAGTTTTTGAGAGAACTTAAGAGAAAACTAAAAGAGTTTAAATGTAATTTTTTTATGAGGTGTTCTTGATTGAGATAACTTGAAACCTTAACATTTGTATCATTTTATTTGATTCAGTGGACTTGTTGATGGTTTGTCCTATAATTTTATCATGTGTCCAATTTATCCTTTAATCATTTTTAATGTGTGAGTAACTTGTTATTAGTTTGGTGAACTTGTGTGTTTTTTATTAGAGTCCCAAAAACTAGTATTAAAGCCCAACAAATAATGTCAGAGCCCTACAAAAGATTCTAATAAATTTAATCCAATTATTTGTTAGTGTGTAATTCTAATTAAATTTATATGGGTTATGATAATCATAAAAACTACCAAAATGAATATATCTAAACTTCTTTTTAACCTATACTTAGAGTACAAAGCTTGGGTCTTTTAGAAACAAATTTTCTACTAGTTAAAAGTAAGACAACGTAATATTAAAATTTTGCAGCTTTCACGTCTCAGCGAGACGAGATCTCTACCTAGTATTATTGTCGTTGTTTAGAGTGTTAAGTTATTTTTAGCTATTACCAAGAACGGAGGTAAATGAGCCCAGTGGTGCACTGACCCCCACCCTAAGATTATTAAATAATTTATTTTTTAATTTTTATATATATATTAGGACGGAATTATTTAAAGATTAATGATGTACTGAACCTCTCAAAATTTTAAAAAATTAAATACTTAGACTTTTTATCTTAAATTATTGACTTTGTCACTAGCTATTAGTTTTCTTACTTTTCGAGAGTCTATGGAGTCAATCGAGACTCCCACTTCCAACTCCCTAAATTAATCTTCATTAACAAAAGAGGTCTAAAATTAACTACACATTCCACTGATCCTAAATTTGTTCACCAAAATGAAAACTACGGACATGCACGTACATATCATTTCCGTGAAGGATTTAAGCTTTTGATTGCAATTGTGATGTGCCCATTGATTAAACTCTCGGAAATACAAACAACTCGTAACCTGCATATTTACGGTGCTTTACTTGCAATCAGATGAAGAACTTGCTCAAAATTAGAACTCAAACATTTGAAAGCTTTTATGGAAGTTGATCGCACCACTTAAACCACCACCTCAGAAGCAACGGTGCTTGCTTTTGTATAGTGGGAAGGGATTGTTTACAGATTAATAAACGGAAAAGGGCTCAAACTCAAGGGAAGAGCTAAAGTAACGAAGTTTCTGTGTTTGTCATGAACACTTGTAGTTACATCTCACAACTTTGTAGTATACTACACAGCTGACATTTATCTTAATCCTTATTGCCTCATTGAGATTCTGAAAGCTAAAAGACAGGGTCTGAAGCTTTCCATCAGGAATTTTTGGATGATCCTTTGCCAGATTATTTCCTGCAATATCACCATATGCAAAAATTATTGTAGGGGGTGAACTGGAAGCAAATCGAGATCTATAAAACCAGCGTCCTTTCCCGAAAACCCTGTGTACATCAACAGCAAAACTGCTCGAGTTGGTGACAACAATTTCAAGATTTGGGATCGATCATTCTTATGTTGTTATCATTGTCACTGATACTGTCGCATTCAACTACTGCTGATCATGTCTCTCTACAGGTTGCTGGAATCTTGTTAACAGCAATAAACAATAAGAACTGGCACCAACAGAGTTCTGATTTCCATTTGGCTTGGAAGTATGGAAAATTAGGTGAGTTCAGGGGGCTAAAATTATTTAAGCATCCTATATATATGTTCCTCACCACTTTCCTCATCAACCTTGAAAATCCACTTGCTACTTCTTCCAGTCTTCCTCGCGGCATTATGTCTGGTTGAAGGCACAGGATAATGTCCTCCACCCTGATCCCTTCTCTCAGTGTCACTAAACTTCCCAATCAAAGTAATCTCCATGCCTTTTCCTATGGGATGCTTCCTAGACCTAACAGCAACCTTGTCCTTCATTCCTCTTACATGGCCTCCCAACCCTTTTGCGTCACCTGCCAAGTTGTTTGCCACAACAACTGATCTACTCGGATTGACATCTAACAACTTCAGTACCCTTATGAATTCTCCATTCTTACAATCAACAAGCGAAAAATCAATTTTCTCGTAATGAGATAATAGTTCAGAAGGGTCTCCAGTTTTGAATTCTACCATGTCAATAAGACCCGTCTCCTTCATTACTTGCTTGCTATCGGCAAGGACAGGTTCTGGAACAATGCACACCAACTTACCTCCAGTATGTCTTGCAGCGGCTGCCAAGGCTACTGTGGATGGTGAGACACCTGATGTGACCTCCACAATAAGTTTTGCTTTCATTCCTGCTGCTAAGGCTGATATGAATTCATTACTACCAAGTTCTGAAATTCTCCTTGAATCATATCGCCTCTCGTGTTCTCCACACTGATAAAGAACAATTGAAAAAGGGAAAAACTTTAGGTAACTTAATCACCGGAATAGGACGAAGAACGGAAGTTTAAGGATCTTTCTGTTTCTGGGGATTAATTGAAACATCGGAAAACTTCAGATAAGATAATCACACAGATGATTAAAGATTGAAACTTTGTTAAGTTCCATACTTTATGAGCATCAAAAACCGTTTAAATGTTTTCATTTAGACTTATGTGTGCTCAGTGAGCATCTAATTATATGACCATGAAGCAGAAAAGAAATCCAGACCCCCATAGTCTTTCTGATCAAAATTACAAAATAGGAGATTGAATTCGCAAACTGCACTTTCTAATCCGTCTTCTGAACATGTTTTTTCATAAACATTGACAAGTAACTATCAGATTGAACCATGATCTAGGATTACCATTTCCTATCGCAAAGAAGAAAAACAAATATGAACCATCTTCCCTCATCCAACACAAAGTTATAAACCCACATAGATCACCTCCAGTTCGCAGGGGTCTCCAAGAAATTTTCCATGAACATGAAAGGGCAAAAAAAAAAAGAAAAGGAAAGATTGAAAGTGAACAAATCTTGAAGAAGATTTACCAGTTCGAGGGTATCAAGATAGGCTTTTGTGGCAGAAATTGCAGACCATTCCATCCTTAAAAGAATCAGATACCCAGATTTCTTTCCAAACAAATGACAAACTTACTAGAAGAATTTACAAAATCCAGAAATGTTTATGATTTCACCTACAAAGATACTAATGATTTTTGGTTTCTTCGGATGAAAATGAGATTTCAAGTTTCCTCTTTTGGGATGCAATGCAGATTAAGATTTTTTTTTTTTCCTGGTTTTATAACAGACGACTTGGCAGCGAAACTTCCTATAACTTGGGATGGCAACAAAACCGCGGAAGTTGAAAGCCGTGGCCGATTATATTGGGAAGTAGAGAGACACTTTCTGATAATGTTTTTGAACGTTACTATTTGCTAAATATTGACACCCTGTATTAGCAAAGAAATTAGCTGGCGTTTTAAAATTTTATTGTAATTTTTATTTTAATTTGATGATTTTAATTTAATTCCATTTTTTATTAAAAAAGTAAAACACATTTAGCCTCTGGTTGGTTTGACTTATATCAGTAGAGTTTTTTTTCCTATAGATCTTTTGTAAGAAGAACTTTTCTAAGAAACCAGTTGACTATTTGACAGTTACTTAAAAAAAGAGTTTTTTGAAAGAGCTTCATGCAGTAGACTCTTTAGCAACATAAAAATAAAAAGTACTTTTAATTTTAACTATATTTTATTTTATAATAAAAATTATTTATGAATATAAATATTATTTAAAGTA
>JANIJF010000006.1:64990081-65005578 GCA_024520955.1 Erythroxylum bequaertii
GGGGGCAATTTTTTCACTTGGAGCAATAAGCACAATAACGAGACTTTTTTTAGGGAAAAGTTTGAAAGAGGCTTATCCAATTTTCTTTGATTGCAACATTTTCCCAACACAAGCATTTCTGATCACTCTCTAGTGGTTGTTAAATAACTTCCTAACTTTGACAAGCATTTCTGATCACTCTCAAGTATCCTTTTTGATTCAATAACTTCCTAACTTCCATATCTAAGTTTTTAGGATGCTATTAGAAGAGGTTATGCTTCTCATTTCTATGGATCCAAGCAATTTAAATATTTTATCAAAATCAAAAGCATCTGAGATGAAATTAAATGCTTTCACAAGGAAAATATGGGGCATGTTCATCGTTTGTTAAACACCGCCAGAGTTGCTCTCCATAAAGCTTAAAAGAACCTATACATCAACCCCTCTTGTCCAAGACTCCAAGAGGCAGAAAATATTACATTGAACAACTACCCAAAGGTAGTTAATTTTGACTACTCTCTATTGAAACAATGATCTAGGATTAAGTGGTTACAAAATGGAGACAAAAATACAGGTTTCTTCCATAGATCTATAACTGCAAGGAAAGCCTCAAACAAAATTGTTACACTTGAATGTAATGGATCTTTGCTTCAAACTCAAAGTCAATTTATGCATAAAACTACCTGTTATTTTCAATCATTATTTAGATCTCCTTCTTCTGCATGCTCCTTTGTAGCATTTATTGAGGAAATAGTCCAACAAAAGGTGTCTACTCAAGAGGTGGAAGATCTGGCATTTCTTGTTACTAGATATAAAATTGAAATGCCTTGAGATCTCTAGCTCCTCTCAAAGCTCAAGGGTCAGATGGCTTCATACATACAATTCTTCATAGAAAACTGGTCCATTGTAGGCATTATGGTTTTTGAGGCAGCCTTGGAATTCTTTAACATTGACAAGCATCTCAAGGCCATAAATAACACTTTCATTGCTTTAGTTCCTAAAAGGAAAGAGCACGAACGACATAAGTTTTTAAAAGACTACAAAGCCATCTCCTACTACAACTCTATTTAAAAAACCATTTCCAAAGAGATTGTTTTAAGATCACAGCCTATACATCCTGGACTTATTGACTCAGCTTAATCTGCTTACATCCCTAAAGGACAAATTAGAGATAACATTGCATTAGCTCATGAACTATTCCAGCACTACACTAGAAAGAATAGTAGGAAAAATTGTCCACTCAAAATTGATTTTGAAAAAGCTTATGACAAAGTGGACAAGTACTTCATCCCTAATGTTCTCAAAGCCTTTGGTTTCCCTAATATTTTCACTAGATGGATTCACCAATGCTCTCAACTGTTTCATTCAAAATTCTAATGAATGGTGAACCTATCAAACATATCAATATTGTTAGAGGCATCAAACAAGGTAACCCTATCTCCCCATACTTATTCTATCTGGTCTCTAAAATTTTGTGTAGACTACTTAAAGGAATGCCACCAGGAAAGGAATATCCAAATTTCATTCTAAATGCAAGAAGCTTGGCATTGTTAATCTGAGCTTTGTTGATGATATATTTGTCTTCTGAAATGTTGACATCCCCTCTGTAACATCCATTTGCAAAGTCTTCAAAGTCTTCCATAACATGTCGAGCCTTGTTATCAATAAGGATTAGTCCAGTATGTTTACTTTGCAAATCCAATCCAATATGCAGCTAGACTATCACTAACTACTAACTTCAAACTAAAGCACCTACTTGTCTTATACTATTAGACTCCAAGCCTCTTATTGAAAAAATCAGGAGCAAGATTAAAAGTTGTTCCCTCAAATCATTTTCCCTAGCTATCATATGTCAATTGATAAGATCTATACTCTCTTCTCTAAGTGCATAATGGGCCTCTCATATTGCCTTCCCTCAGGCTGTGATCAAGACTATAGAAAAGATGTTTTTGAAACTTCTTATGCTTAACTAGTAGCAGTAAAACCAGAAGCAACAGAATAAGTTGGTCTTGCTTGCCTAGAAAACATGGAGGTCTTGGGATTTTACTTATCAAAAACCTCAATTCTATTCTCTTAGTCAAAAAGTTATGGAGACTCATCAAAGATAAACAAACATTATGGGTTAGATGGGTGCATACATATTACATCAATAATCAAAACATTTAGGCTGCTAAGATTTTAACAACTATCCCTTCCCTCATGAGTCACATGTTTAAGCTAAGATGGAGCATCAAAGACTCATGTAGATCAATTGTTAGGAATGGTAAGAGCACCCCATTCTGGTATGACAATTAGACCCCTAAATTGTGTAATTTAAGCCACTTCCCTAAAGGATTTTTATCCCCACCAATGCCTTGGAAGTGGAGGAATGTCATCCAACAATCTTGACAAACTTAATCCTACTTTAGGAATTTCTTAATTTATCCTCAACTACACTTTAGACAAGTTAGTTAAAGACTCCATTAATTGGGAACTCACTCTCTATGGTATCTACACAAACAAATCTTGTTGGTTTGTCTTTAGCAACCCTTCTTGTGTTTCACATTGGCACAAAATAGTGTGGATCAGGCATCACTCACCTAGATCTTCAGTCATACTATGGCAAGTTATTAAAAACAGGCTTCTAACTTTTAACAGAGTAAAAACCTCTCAATTTCCAAACTGGTATATACTTCATAAATCTTCTTTTAAAAATTTAGAACATCTATTCTTTCAATGTCATTATAGCAGGTACCTAGGGTAAGCAATTTTTTAACTCTGCAATGTTATCAATCCTCAAATTCTTTGGGATATCATTATTAAATGGAATATGAACACCAAGATGAAGTTTAAAGGGGATCTTTGAATCTTCATATTATCTTTTAGTTACTTAGTCTATGTTTTATAGGATGAAAGAAATAAAGGATCTTCAATGATAATGTCATTTCTAAAGCAAGCCTTTTACAAGCTACACATGGTAGAATCAGAACACACATCTTTGTATACGAGGAGAGACACCAAACAACAACTTATCAATTAGAGAATAAATTAACAATTTCTTGTTCTACACAAGATTATTAGAGTCCTTTTCATAAACTAGACTTTGGATTTCTTGTATCACTTGATATTTGTCCTTATTGGATGCCCTTATACACATTGAGAACACTATTATTCAGCCTTTTATGACACTAATATATTTATTCATTTCGAAATAATGAAAATAGTATCAATGAATTTGAATCACATAAGGATTTAAAATTAAGTTATTAATTAACTCATTTAAACAAGTATTTTTATTATTTTCAATTATTTTAAAGTGCATTGTTTTAAAAACTAATTTTCTAGTAAATATATATCAAAATATTTTAACTAAAAAAACTATTATATGAGTAGTAAATTTTATATGATTTTTGTGACTTCTTGTTAATAAGGATTTATATCAAAATAATTTGAGTAAATTCTTAACAAAATTGTTATTTTTAATATTATAATGAATTTTAACAAAAATTTAAAAATAAGAAAAAATAATTTTGACAAATTGAAATAATAAGGCGAAAAGGTCAAAAAAAACCCAAAGGTTTTGCTTAAATTTTAAGTAAGACTCAAACATTTTTAAATGCTCAAATACAACCTAAATGTTTGATAAGCATTTAAAAAGACCTTTATGTTAATACAAAATTAACCCCTCCAATAAATATTTCCTATATGATTTTTTTTTTAGTTTAAGACCTCACTGCCACGTAGATAATTTATCTAACATGGCATGAGGTTTATAATTTCATAAACCCCGAAATTAACTAGCATCTTAAACCTAATTTCTCAAATTCCATAATTTGGAACTTAAAATCCTTAGTTTTTTTACGCGTAGCTTCTCTGTGCATTGCTTTTGTGTCGCATTGCTTCTCCTTTCTACATGTTGCTTCTCAACTACTTTGTGCATTACTTCTCTATGTGTTGCTTGTTTTTTTGTCACATTGCTTCTCTATATAATTACACTGTGAGGTGTGTCTTAGGTTCATGTTGTTTGTTTTGTCTCACATTGTTTGTTGCAGCTTCATATGGTAAGGTTTTCATAATCTACTCTCTTATCTCCTTAGTAACTAGTGTATACAAATTTTACAGGTAATTTATGGCCTCAACTTATTAGTGGTCCCAACTGTCGGAGTGTTGTCGATTGTTTGTTTTTGCTCCCAACTTGTGTTGTCTACGTATATGTCAAATAGTAGGGAGATATTTAAATGAACTTGACGACTGTAATCAAATCAAGTATTGAGCAATTATATAAATCATGTGGTGTTATTAATAATAAGAAGATTTTTAGATAAACCTCCAAATATTTACTACTACAATAGCCTTCCTCAGATGATATTTAATAGTATAGTCATAAAGTTTGAGTAATTCCAACCATCTTCATTGCCCAAAATTTGATGCTTTCCTAAAATTTCCCCTTAATGATAATGTCTTTAAATTTAAGGCAATCATAACAGATGCAAGCTTTGGATAATGAGCAAGATAATGAAGCTCATAATGTTCTTTGCTCAGTTTGCTATAAGATATTCTTCCAACTATAATGAGTTGAAACTTAACATTCTTGGATCAACAGTAGAAATACAATTGTTGAGGAATCAAAATACCTCATTATTACGATTTAAAAGGAAATTTATTTATTTTTCAGCAATGAAATCTAGTTAGAAACATTTGAGGCCTATACTAGGGATCAATGGTTGCTTCTTAAAGATTGAATTCTAAGGGAAACTAATTTATGCAATTTAAAGGGATGAGGACGGAGATATGTATCCTATAACATAGGCTATTGTTAAAGTGGAAAATACTAATTCTTGGAGTTAGTTTATATCTTTTATAAGAGCTTATTTGGATTTAGATCATTAATATGGAGTCATTGTAATATCTTATATGCCCAAGGTATATGCATTTTGGGTTTATTATGTGATTAAAGCATTTTCATTTTATATGTGTCTCATGCATCTAATATCCATGCATCTTTTGATTTATTTGTGTGTACAAGGCTTGGTAAGAGCTGATGAGACCACACTACCTAATGCATGCCATAAAATGTGTGCCAAACATATATGATAATTGGCATGCACAATGGAGTGGAAAAGACTTAAAGAGAATTTTAGGCATATGCATGGTGAACATATTTTGAGGATTTCAATGAGCAACTTAAGAGACTAGATAAAATTAGACATGGATGTACTACTACATTGCTTGAATATCCAAAAGAGACTTGGGCTAGGTTATATCAATCATTCGATTCAAAATATCCAAATGTTAATAATAACATGAGCAAGTCTTTTAATAGATGGATACTACTAGCGAGAGATAGACCAATTATTAGTATGTTAGAGACTATCCGGAAAATGATTTTGAATATATTAGGAGGAAATATGTGTAAATATGGAAGTCTAGTATTGCACCAACAGTTGTCAATAAGATTAAAAAAAAAAGGAGGCAATACAATAAAGGATTGTACGGAATGGGGATGGAGCCTATGAGGTAAGCAAAGGAGATAGGAAGCACGTTGTCAAGTTAGGAAGAGACAATTGCTGTAGTTGTAGGATGTGAGACCTATATGGTTATCCATGTAAATATGTTATTAATGCAATCAATCACTCCATAAAAAATTCTTGAGGCATTTGTCAATGAATGTTACAAGAAGAACATCTTTCTAAAGGTGAATGCTAAGGAGTTGCAACCTATTAGGAGGATAAGCTTCTAGCTAGAAAATGATTATGAACATATTCATCCACCAACTAAAAGGGTAATGCCAAGAAGACCAAAAAAGGTAAGAAGGAGAGATAAGAATGAACAAAAAAAAGTGCTTAGTGCAAGTAGAATGTCACAAATGGGTTAAGTGCAAAAATGTAGGAAATGTAGAATTTATGGGCATAATAGTAAAAACTATAATATAACAACACCAAATGAACAACCTATCAATGTTTATTTAGTTTCCAATAGTCATATTATGTATATTATGTTGTAGGTCTCAATAACTTCTAGAGAAAGGCAAACTTTTGGAGAAGAATTAGCAACACAAAAATAATAGACACATTCTCATGTAAACTTGGATGAATTAGTAGTAATTAATTAAATAATTATGGTTTTATGACGTATACTAATTATTAGACAAATTTTAGTTTCAACAAACTCATATTGACAGTAGTACATCAATATCTAGTAGTAATTAATTAAATACTTAGGAATACATATCTAGTCAACAAAGCATAAATTTAAGTTTAATTCCTTAAATTCGTTGTCACTACTAAAATGGTCGACTTGTCCATATCAACATAAATTTTACAATTTGATTCATGGGTTGCTATTCCTGCAAAATTGACTTCGCAAAATTTTGGATATGAAAAGACTACATCTTTCAAATTGTCTTTTGAACCTTGAGATTTTAGGCTCAAAGGTAAATATAGCATCACACTAAGACAATTATAAATTATAACTAAAAAGAGAGCAATAATTGAGAGCAGTAGTAAAGACATTGACCTTTCAAATAGTTAAACATGTTTAACCATGGACTTTACTTTGTGTTAAGTTTATTTTGTAAACATCATATTTTAACAAGTGTATTTAGTTATAAAATGTTTCATCTCCCAGTTGGTATTGGAATTGCTTCATTTTATGAGCTTAGAACTACTATAAATAGTAATCACTTCTAATTTCTCTTACTTCTTATATCATTGCTTTCTTTTGATAGAGATTGTGCTGGTTGTATATATGATATACAAGTTAAGATTAAAATTCTAGCATCTAAAGCCATAGGTTGAGCATGAGCATGAGCATGAGCATAATTTGCATCACTTAAAAGTTCTCTTAGTAATATCATGTTACATTAGTTGTGGTACTTTGAAAGTATAAATTATTTTAGGCCCTTTGCTTTCCTATATAAGTGTAAATATTCCCTTTCTTGTTTTATAATATAGCATCTTATAAAGTTGTTTGGAAGATAATAAAATTTGAAAAATAGGGCAAACATGAAAAGCAATCACAATAAAAATGAAAAGAAAAAGAATTCAATAGGATCAAATTAAAAATTTCATATGTTAACATCCATACATATGAATATTGAACTAAACCTATTTTGTAACCATATAAAAAAGATGAACAATGAAATCAAAATTAAAATAAAGCTACAATTATGTTAATATCATCAACCTCAACTATTTCTTCTCTTTCATCAACATTTCAATGCTCCATAATTTTCATTTGCTCATCAAGTATCTTCGTTTCTTCTAAACTTCTCCTTAATTCAGCCTCCTTCTTAAGTACAATTATTCTTTTCTTAACTTCTAAAGAACATAGATAGATCTATCATGAAATTGCTTGTTGTACCATTGGAAAAACTTACAATGACCAACTGGATAATTAGGACATCCTAAAAATCTTCTCCTGGGATTATTACACTCTGTAAAGTCTTTAAAGAAGCTTTTAGGTCACAATAGCAAATCAATTTCAACCTAGTATTATAGCTTGAACTGTTAGAATTTTCAAATTTTATTTGCGAAATTGTGGAAATTAAATAAACTATATATATTAGAACCTGTTTGCATTACATTTGTCATCATTACATGATTAATTGTAGAACATGCTTGCATTACATAAGAAGAAATGCTCTATCCAAGCCATAATGCTCTATCTAAGAAATGAAAATAGAATCAGTTATAAATAGAAATGAAAGAAGATAAATAAAATCAAATATAGAAGCAAGTTTTTTTTGGTCATTTTTGTGAAATTACAATGATTATTAGAAATGCAATTGAAAAGAAAGATCTAAGTATGAAGAATTGTAAAAAGCATGCTTATATTAAATGATTTGCGAAGTACATGATTTCAACATATTTTGAGTTTAAATTTTTTACTTCTCTGATGTCTAATTAGTTTATATATGATTGAGAATATAACTTGAAAGTTGAATTGAAATGTATTTGAATGGGGGAATTTCTATTTGATTGAATTGTATGAGTTTACTCCAATAAGGAATTGACGACTTGCACAAATAAAAGAAGAATTGTGGAGCACGAAACTTGAAAATTGAAAATTGAAAATTGAAAATTGAAATGAAACGTACTCAAATGGGAATAGAAACATGAAACCCCATTAGTGTAAATATGAGAGTTATCAAAATTTGACAGAAACGTAAATATTTGTGTGGAATATTCAAGGTAAATAGATGTTCAGTAGCTTCTAATCCTCCTCAAAGTGGTAGGACTAATATGAGATTTTAAGTGCACAAGAAAGAAGAAGCAAGACCAAGAGAAGCAATGTGATGCAAAAGCAGAGGAGCAACGCACAGAAAGGAGAAGCAACGTGACATAAAAGAATCGAAGCAATGCGCAGAAAGGAGAAGCAATGCGACATAGAAGCAACACACAAAGAAGCAATGAGCAGAGAAACTAGGGATTTTAAGTATCAAATTAGGACATTTGGGAAATTAATGTTAAGATGTTAGTTAGTTTGGGGTTTTTGAAATTATGGATCTCATGCTATTTCAGATAAATTAAGTACGTAGCAATAGAGTCGTAAAGGAAAAAATAAAAAATTTTGTATAAGAAATATTTAATGGAGAAGTTAATTTTCTGTTAACTTAAAGGTCTTTTTAAATATTTATCAAACGTTTGGATAATATTTAAATGTATAGAAAGATTTAATTCCTACCTAAATTTTAGGGGATCGTTTTTCATCTTTTTCCCTAATAACAAGCACTGTACATAAACTGTCATAAACTGCAACACACAGTGATCAAGAAGCCTCTACTCTGATTACTACCAACATGCCCTTTTGACAGCTTGGGATGTGCTCGGCATGGCTTATCCAACCCCATTTCTCTTTGCAAAGCCTAAGCCGCTAACATGGCCTACAGGAATAGAAACGTCACTGTAATATTTTGACAAGAAACATCAACCCAGACAAAATCCTACACCCTTGTACAAAATCCTACACCCTTTTCCTTTGTTTTCTTCTTCAACTATTACACTGACGTTGCTATACCTGTAGCCATGATGGCGGCCTTTGCTTTCAACTATTTTATCTTATCATTTTAAAGTTGGGAATATCAACCAGTAAAGCTAGGCCAAACCTTTCAGAATCTTTTACTCCCACAGCCCAAATCTTCTTGTGCTCCTGCTTAATCATCTTTGTCTTATTTTGTGTAGACACGTGTTTGCAAGTTTTCTACTTTACCCACGTTTAACGTTTTACTACATCTCGTACGATTTTCTGCAGAGGTCCTTTCGGACTGTGACCGTTGATGCAGCAGAGCCGAGTTGGAAAGTGCCTACCTTAAAAATAACGTTATTTTAAATCAGGCTCTACCTCTACCCGGTAACGATAATACGTTAAGAAACAAAAGGTAAAATGCTGCTGTGAAACAGTGAGGAGGTAGACCTTTCCAGAATCCTGTCCCCACTCTGCAAAGAGTTGCTATTGGCTGGAAATAATGTAATAAATACTACTGTTATGTGTCAATATTACTTGTGATGCTCACATTCATATACTGTTAATATTACTTGGGAGCATAGACTGTAGATAATCATACCACTTAACTTGGGTTGCAGCTTTTGTGCACAATCACAAATTTTTGTGGGACTTACTGCCATTCACCCACAATCACATATATTTGTGGGATTCACTAAAATTTGTGGTTATAGATAAAATAGCACAAAATTGATTTTGGGTAAATGGCACATAAGATTTGGCTCCGCTGTTGAATGGCGTATTTGAATAGACGAAAGACAGGTTGAGACTTATGGCTAGAAACATTAGAATATCTCTGAATTCATCCAATTTGGACCCAAAGCTGGCAGATCCCCTGAAAATTATGCTACAAAATCTCACGAAAACTAAAATCTTCTATTACAGAACACGAGACCACTCAACAAACATGATGTTGATGTCAAATAAAGAAAAAGGGTCTGGGTAAAATGTATTGCTTCCGTGATCCAAGATTACAATTCCAATTATTTTCCTTTCCTTTCAGATAATTAGGGTGAGCGCTATCATTGAACTGTGAATATAGAAAAGGCAAAAATAGTAGTGGGAGAACGATACTAGAAATGGAAGGAATCTTAACAGTGATAGCAAGGAATCAAGCTCCTCTGCTCAACCTAAAATGAAGAAACTTCTGTCAAAATCCAGCCTCGCGAAGTGGTCCTTCTCTCCATGGCGTCCAAATTATTGTCCTTTTAAACGACACAAAAGTTACAAATTTTTTGATACATCATGTCTATCCGTCTCCAAGATGCTCTCTTTCACAGAATATGTACCAGAATTTATCGACTTACGTTTTCATCGTAGAGTGAAGTTCCAGTAAAAATCATTTTTCCCAGTGAGGATAAGATATTATGATCTCAAAGTAGCATGGTTCAAAATATTCTGAAACAATGCTGCTATGATATTTAATGCACTTTTACTTGATGAGAATCTGAGGCAACAAAGAATTTGCAAGTTTAGATTAATACGTAGCCGTGATGATGACAATTAAACCAAATTAATCCTGATAGAAATAATACAACCGGTCATTTAAAGCGGCTCACTACATGTTAGCTCTTTGCAATTTTTGATTCCCTTCAATTTGTCTGTTGCAGAAGTAAGGCAACAATCATTGCCTATTTATGAGCTTGAGATGATCTTCTTGCTTTTTCTATCTTTTGCTTGGATGTTGATTTGTTTTTATCTCTTGTTATTTTGCAGGATGCTTCTTTATGTTATCTTTTGTACGTTTGATGCTCTTTTTCCTTTTCTCAACTCTTACTTAACTGTATATATACTAAGTACGACCGTGATGGACAAACACAAAATTATATCCCACCGTCTAGGTCAGTTTTTTTTTTTCTGCTTTCTGTTTATCATTTTTATTTACTGTCGAAATGATCCGACAGTTTACGTATTTTTTTATTGTTGTTTCTTCTTCTGTTTGTCATTTCTAATTATTCAGTGTATATATATATAGCTAATATGTCACGTCTATTACTTAATATTTACAGACGTGATTATATTTCATTTAATCAATTAAATAATTATATTTAATTGAAAATGAAAAAATTATATGAGTGAAATTTCTACTCATTGCGGTCACTTTCGGGGTTCTTCGCACCTGGATAATACCAGGATCCTTGTGCCCCAGCCCTTTTCCAAATAAAACTACCCACCCGAAGCCCACCCTATGACCCAAAACTCAAATCAAAATAAGCTTTGCGACGAGACGCGGACAGTCACAGGCGTGACACTTAAGTCACGCCAGTGACTTTATATTTTAATTATTTAAATAATATTCAGTATATATGAATTCTTTATGAATAGATACATAAATTTTCTTAGTTTTTTAGCATATATGCCAAAATTTTCTATGCATGTACCACTATTAACAGAAATAGGGCTAAGAAATTGTATATCCTTAATTAATTTTGATATAATTAATGGCCATTTGAATATAATAAATTAATTGACTTATTAATTAATTAATTTTGATATAGTTAATGGTTATTAGAATATAATAAATTAATTCATTAAATTTTACTTTATTTATAAATTAATTATTAATCGTTGACTGTTAATCTTATTAAGTTATAATTAACTATGATTAATATATTATTAATTAATTGTCGTATATATATAGATAAGTAGTCACGCTTGTGACTTAATATTCACATGTGTGACTACCATGCCCAGTTGTGCATGTTATTTTCTTTTGCGGGCAATTAACACCTATAAAATTTTATACCATTTTATTAAAAAATTAATTAATTAAGTATTGATTTATTAAAATAAAATAAATTTATTCATTAATTAATGAAATCAAATTAGTGGTTACTTTTTTATTTTTATTAAATATAATATATATTATTAATTGACTAATTAGAATATATTATTCATTAATAACAAAATAATTAATTGGTTAATTACTTAAACACAGGCCTGACTTAAGTCTTACGCCTCTTAAAAGGTCTATTTTTAATTCCTTAATTAATTAAAATTAATTTAGTGAAATATTATAAATTAATTAATTAATTTTTTAATTATTAACACGTAATTATTATTAATTAATTAAATCAAATTAGTGGTTATTATTTTAATTTTTATTAAATATAATATATATATTTTTCATTGACTACTTATAATATATTATTCATTAATAGCAAAATAATTAATTGATTAATTACTTAAATAGAGGTCTGACTTAATTATCACGCCTCTTAAAGATTTATTTTCTAATGCCTTAATTAAATAAAATTAATTAAAATATAATTCATAATAATCAATATATAATTTAATAATTAATTTATTGAAACCTTATAAATTAATTAATTAATTTTAGATTATTAACACATTATTATTAATAATTAATTAAATTGAATTAGTGGCTATTTTTTATTAAATATAATATATATATTATTCATTGACTACTTACAATATATTATTCATTAATAACAAAATAATTAATTGGTTAATTACTTAAGCAGAGGCCTGACTTAAGTGTCATGCCTTTTAAAAGATCTATTTTTTAATTCCTTAATTAAATTAAATTAAATTAAATATAATTTATAATAATCAATATATAATTTAATAATTAATTTATTGAAACTTAATTAATTAATTAATTAATCTTTTATTATTAACACGTAATTATTATTAATTAATTAAATCAAATTAGTGGTTTTTTTATTAAATATAATATATATTATTCATTGACTACTTATAATATATTAGTCATTAATAACAAAATAATTAATTAGTTAATTACTTAAACAAAGGCCTGACTTAAGTGTCACGCCTCTTAAAAGATTTATTTTTTAATTTCTTAATTAAATAAAATTAATTAAAATATAATTCATAATAATCAATATATTATTAAATAATTGATTTATTGAAATATTATTAATTAATTAATTAATTATTATCATTAACTCGTAATTATTACCTATGTTATTATTAATGCACCTAAAATATTTTTTTCCCTTTCTTAATTTCATATTCTTAAAATATCTTTAATTAATTTAAATATAACTATTTAGGAAATTAAAATATAATTATATGTAATTAAAATATTATCAGATAGTTAAAATATAATTAATTAATTGATTTATGAAAATTTGATACTTGATTAACAATGGTAATTAGAATATAATAAATTAAATGATTTATTAAATTATAATTTATTTATAAATTAATTATTAATTCTTAACTGTTAATCTTATTCAGTTATAACAAATAATGATTAATATAATATTAATTAATTGAGGTATATATATAGGTAAGTAGTCACGCCTCTGACTTAATTTTCGCTGGTGTGACTGCCATATACAGTTGCGACATGCATGTTCTTTTCTTTTTATGGGCAATTAACACCTATTTAATTTTATAACATTTTTTAATAAATAGTTAATTAATTAATATTGATTTATTAAAAATAATTAATTTATTCATTAAATAATTAAATAGAGTTACTGCTTATATTTTTCATTTTTACTAAATATACTGTATATGTAATTAATTGACTAATTATAATTTATTATTGATTAATGACAAAATAATTAATTAATTAGTTACTTAAAATAAAATAAAAATTATTATTATATCATGCCTGTGAAAAGATCTATTTTTAATTCCTTAATTAAATAAAATTAATCAAACTATAATTCATAATAATCAATATATAATTAAATAATTGATTTATTGAATTCTTAATAATTAATTAATTATTGATTATTAACACGTAATTATTACTTATGTTATTATTAATGCGTTTGAAATATTTTTTCCCTTTCTTAATTACATTTTCTTAAATTATCTTTAATTAATTTACTTATAATTATTTAGGAAATTAAAATATAATTTCATGTAATTAAAATATTATCAGTTAGTTAAAATATAATTAATTAATTGATTTATGAAAATGTGATACTTGATTAATAATGGTAATTAGAATATAATAAATTAATTGATTTATTAAATTATACTTTATTTATAAATTAATTATTAACTATTAATCTTATTTAGTTATAATAAATAATGATTAATATATTATTAATTAATTAATGTATATATATAGGTAAGTAGGCACGCCTGTGACTTACTATTCACAGGCGTAACTGCCAAGTCGTGCATGTGATGTTCTTTTTAGGGCAATTAACACATGTATAATTTTATACCATTTTTATTAAGTAATTAATTAATTAAGTATTGACTTATTAAAATATAATTAATTAAATAGAATTAGCGCTTCTTTTTTCATCTTTAAAAACAATATATTATAATTAATTGACTAATTATAATATATTATTGATTAATAACAAAATAATTAATTGATAAATTGCTTGAAATAAAATGAAAATTTATTATTATA
The DNA here is from genome assembly GCA_024520955.1 of Erythroxylum bequaertii. Classification (NCBI taxonomy): domain Eukaryota; kingdom Viridiplantae; phylum Streptophyta; class Magnoliopsida; order Malpighiales; family Erythroxylaceae; genus Erythroxylum; species Erythroxylum bequaertii. Next base: position 65,004,411 of record JANIJF010000006.1, read on the forward strand.
GGGGTTGCAGGTTTGACTTAAGTATATTACTGATTAATAACAAAATAAATAAATAATTATTTAATTAAAATAAAAATAAAATTTTATTATCTGTGAAAAGATTTACTTTTATTCCTTAATTAAATAAAATTAGTTAAAATATAATTCATAATAATCAATATATAGTTAAATAATTGATTTACTAAAATCTTATTAATTACTTAATTATTGATTATTAACACGAAATTATTACTTATGTTATTATTAATGCGTCTGAAATATTTTTCCCTTTTTTAATTACATATTCTTAAAATATCTTTAATTAATTTAATTATAACAATTAAGTAAATTAAAATATAATTTATGTAATTAAAATATTATCAGTTAATTAAAATATAAATAATTAATTGATTTATGAAAATATGATAATTGATAAATGAGGAATGATACTAGATATTAGATATTATTTGTACCTAATTAGTATTTCATTAAAATCAATTCGATTTAATTAAATTTAATTAATCTTCAATCAAATGTTTTCCTCTCTTTTGCTCCCACCAATTAATAACTCTTCCATCAAATGCTATCAATCACGTCCATTTAATTAACATACATTTCTAGAAACTTCTACATTTCAAATGCTCTCCTCTCTTTTGCTCCCAGCAATTAATAACTCTTCCATCAAATGCTATCAATTACGTCCATTTAATTAACATACATGTCTACAAACTTCTACATTTAACGCACTCACCGAACCCTTTCTCTCTCTCCATCTCTTAAACTTCCACCATTCCAATAACACTACAAGAAAATTGTTAAATAGCGACGGACATGTCCCGACGGAACAACAATCGTATGTGAATTGCGACGATACTACGTATTCTGTCGGTAGATAACATCAAACTTGCGACGGTAATAATAACCGTCGCTAAATTTGGTGGGAAAGTATCGCGAAAAACTGTACCGACGGAAATATGCCGATGCATATTATTCCGTCTGTAACTAGGAACGGAATTAAAAATCGGTCGGTAAATGTGTCGGGGAAGTATATTTTGCCGACGGGAAAAGTCCGTTGGTATGGTGAAAAACCTCGTCGTGAAATTAGGTTCAGAATCGTAATTCTACGACGGAATTTTTTAATACTACCGACGGTTGTATTCCGTCGCCCAAATAAACATAAATCGCCGTC
>JANIJF010000006.1:65139862-65152896 GCA_024520955.1 Erythroxylum bequaertii
TATATATGGGATAATTGCCAGGTTTAGGTCTTTACGTAGGTCTTGGTGTTTGCATGGGAGATGAACACCTACGACTGAACTGTTGACATTTAAGTCTGAAATAGGACCTTGTATAACCGACCCAACTAAAATTTAAAGCAGAAGCGAGCAGAAAAGAAAGGCGTCAGTTCCTCGGCCACACGGAGGTAAATATACCAAAAATGAAAAGAAAAAGGATTGAATTTGATTGTGTGGAGCTGACGGGTTAAGATCCTCTGTACCTAACATCCTGTGTTTCGAAAATAACACCCTATTCCAACTCGCTTGGATAGGGAGGATCTGGAATCTGGCGCCAGAACGAACAAAAGAAGGCGCGGCTGCAGACTCCTATGCAGATATGGTTTGTGTATCCGAGAGATATCTGAATCTGAGGAATGGTACAGTTTTCACTCTTTAGCAGCGTGTGCCCAAAAAAGAAAGGTTTGTACACTACCCCACACCCGAAGACTAAACCAGACTAGATGCCATTCTGCTGCTACATGGTTAGTCGGTTATTAAATTCTTTCCGACTCTGTTTACGAGTAAAGCCAACTTCAATCATTTATTCATTAGCATTTGCTGCCTGCTATTTGCTGGAATATAATTCATTTGGGTCTGGCAAAGGTACGGATGTTTTACAGACGATTACAACCATCCAGATAAGTTGACATATAGGCGCTAGGTAGCTTGTGAGTCTCTTTGGGTATGGATCCTAAGACGAGCATACAAGATGGATCGATTACAATGTAACAAGTAACCTTTTAGTTATAAATCATGTAATTTTAGTTCAATAAATGAAAACAAGTTGCAGATGGTGACAAAATGCTGTCGTTTTCAGACTGGGACAGCACCCACTTCCTTACCGAAAGAAAGAGCAAAGCAACAGCTTTTTCACTTTACACATTTTCAAAGTTTCGTGGAAGCTTTTGCAGTGGGATTGGCATCGACGGCATGACAGCCCGGTATGCTCACCCAAATACCTATGGCAGTCAAATCAGATACGTTCATTGTCTCTGCCTTTGTAATCACTCCTTAATTGCAGTGCATTGCAAAGTTTTATTACATAGATATTTAATTCCGTAGTAGTATTTCGATACATTAATATATGACATTCTGTATAATAATAAATGCATGCTTTTCTGTAACTAGAAAAGGAAAATGAATTTGAGAGTAACATTTAGTTACTCACATGGACTTATCTATAGGAGTTGACATTGACTATGGGATTGCTTAGATAAGCACACAGGACAGGAAACGAAGTTTCAGCTTGGATAAGTTCCTGGGTACTTGTTATCATAATCTGACAATTCATTTATTAAAAGCTTGCTGCAATATTGGTAACAGAATCAATCTCCTACAAGATAATATTAATATATTACATATGGAATAACCCCAACATTCTTCAAAACAAAGGTTATAGATCTCACCAAATTCATAGCTTCCTAGTATCTTATTTACATTACATGTAAACTTTAAGTAACTAAACGATTAAACAAACAATAAAATAAAGGAAAGAGGGGAAAAAAAATACAAAAACTCAAAACTGAATTAAGATTAGTTGCTGGAGAAAACCAAGTTTGGCCTGTACGGCAGAAACGAGTGTCGTTTAACATTCCCTTTCTCTTTCTGGTTCTCTTTCTTATTGTTACTCCTCGTTAGGAACAAGAACGCTTCTTTCCCTTCGCTATTGCTTCGAAACACTAAATCTCGAAGCTTCCACCGCTTCGACGAAGACCCCATCGACATGCTCTTTTTGCATCTCTCCGGAGATCGTTCCATCGCCGCCTTCTTCGGTGTCCACACGCAGTAGGAGCCTGCAGGTAGGCCTTCGAGATCGTCAGCCTCTGAAGAAGAACAAGACGACGTCGTCTCACGCTCTTCGTCGAACAGTTTCTTCAGTTTTGACCGATTTGATTTATCCGTTGACGTTTGGTTCGAGTTGGTCGCCGCTTGGGAGTACTTACCTTCCTCTTCTCCGTCTAATAACAAGTCCGTGTTGAACAACGGATACATCGGCCTTATCTGACCGTTGTAAAAGATCTCATCGGCTGAGATCGGAGACCCGCCGGCGTCTCTAGAAACCACCGCAAACGCAAACTCCTCCTCCTCCTCCTCGGACGTTTCCACATCGTCGTTGCATGAAAAAACACGGTATTCGTCAGAATCGCGACGGTCTTCGTCGGCCAACTCGTTAACAACTCTTGCCGCAATGTCGGCGCGGTTCTCGGAAGAGTAGGAATTAAAGCTCGGAGAGTGGATGATCGAGGCACCAGGCGTCATCGGAAAACGTATCGACGTTCAGTCAATTGGTTAATTGATTTTCTCGCTAAAAAGACAAAGAGACTTAAAGAGAGAGCGAAGTGAGTTTTGGATTGAAATGTGATGTTTAGAGATAGAGATATAAAATAGTGGTTGGTCTTGTAACAGTTACTTTGGTCCTATTGTAGTAAATGATTAATGAGATTGGCTTTGTATTTTTGTTTATATTAGACAACAATAAATCTGACTTTTAATCACATGTGATTTTGATTTAATTTCTAAGTTACTTCTACAAAGTCTTCGTCTCACCCTATAGAAATTTTGCAAGCCAGGACAAGAAGTTTTGTCAGTCCTCGTCTACTTTTTAACACTTCTTTTCTTAAGAAACTTCTCCACCGATTTGTTGTAATTGAAAAACAAAAATATTTGAAAAAAATGATTCCTAATAATTTTTAGCGTCCGGATCAAATTCTTTGTAACCGAACAGATCCAATACGGAATACCATCATAAAGAGTTAAGAATGAGATCTACGTCTCCACTGAATTATGCTTTATTGGGTTTAAGTTGATGAGAACTACATCTCATCTCCACCTACTGAATTATGCATTATTGGGTTTAAGTTGATGACAAGTAACAACTACACGTCCGACAGCTGCGAGGAATAGGGGCCTTACCGTTTACATTGCTCTCCACCGTCACACGTGACGTGTACAAAGTTAATTACCGACTGTTCATTGTTTTCAGGCTTCTCTTGAATTTTCTCGCATAGTTGATAATATTATCTATGAACGAGTAGAAAAGTAGGCGAGTTGGGTGATTCAATATACAAAAAGTAGGTTAATAATAACTTGACCAATTCGCGTGACAAATACTTCCTTATCTATTTAATAATGGCTGGAGTTTGATTTTTCACCGAGGAAGATGACCGTCTTCACAATAGAAAATACGATGTTTACAGCTAAAGTCTTATGTTTAAAGATATCAATTTTGGAGTTAAAATTTCAACTTAAACCTAGTCGGAAAGGTACTACTTTATAATTACTTGTTCTCGAAAATTCAAGTCGTATATATAATACAGTCAGGACATTCAAACAGTTACCTAAATACAAACAGAAATAACAAAAAGCTGTCCAAAAATTTCAAAGTCCACCACTACATTCTGCTCTGTTCCTTTACAACATTGTTTAAAATACGAAGCAGTCGTTGTTAGGGAGATCGGTTATTTCGTAGCATGGTGAAGAATATATTTCGTCGTCTAATTTACTTTCTAAACAGTGATTCCACTAACGTTAAAAGAATGTATAAATTTTAGAGGCTAAAGTTAAATGATAGATTCAAATTTGCTAGTTTTCCAACACCTAACTCAATAAAACAACTAAGATATTTTGCTCCATGAATATATATATATAGTGATCTTACCATATATATATATATAATACGGCATGGTAGCACTAAGCACTACGTGTGTGAATCAAATTAAGTAAAACAATAGGGTTAATGATGAAGTAAGCGGTGTTTGGTATGTTGTAGAAATCAACGGCATGATTGGTGGGTATATCTGTATCTGTCATATTAATTTCGTTTGATGTCATAATAGTTAAATTTCTTGAATATTGAAGCTAATTTGAAATTGATAGGAATTGTGGTTTCTTTTCATTATTATATTTTTAACTAATGTTGGGCGGAATTATGTTTTAACTTTAATACAAAAAAACAAAATTAATATTACTGTTAGAGAAGCAACCTTGATGATATTATTATACGCGAGACATATATAGGCATTCGATGAGGAGACTTGCAGTTGTCTACTAAAAGCAAATTTTTTTACTTCGACTCCAAGGCATCTTAACTGATTGCAATCAAGTAAGAAGCATCATAATTATTTACGAGATCATTAATTTTGGAATTATTATTATTAATACCTATTATTGTGTTAATTTTTTAATCATGAATAATCATGTTTTTTTAATCAGTCATTAATTGCTAAATATTTGTTATCCGTTTTCATGTCTCTTTTATAAAAAAAAACAGTATGAAGCTTATAATTCTAGTATTAACTCTTGTTTGTCATGATCTTGAACTCATGTTATAATTAATTAATTTTAACTCAATCTAGATCTCGGCACCATTAAACTCATCATTTCAAGCCGAGAAATCAAAATTTTATAGTAAACGTCAAAGGTCACCTCTGGTTATTGATAAAATAAAGTAAAGGTAAAACAAAACATTAAAATACTACTTACAAGTTTTTGAAAGATGAATAAAGAATTTTGTTACCTAAATCAAAGCTTTACAACTTTTCAAAGACAAGGGTGTCATGTCTAATTTACCCGGACATGGTATCAAAGCTTTAGCACAACTCAAAAACATACTTTTAAAATGTGACTACAAATTATATGAGATTTTCATTCTTTGATTGGTTTTGGATTATGTATCATGAGCAGTTAGAATTTTATTTATCTAGTTGACAATTGTATCTTCTAGGACATACTCTTCTAGCCCTATTCCTCCTTACAGTCTATTGTTCCTTTCCCTCCAAATTGAGTAAATACTACAGATGAATGCAGTTTTAAAGATAATCCTACCCTATTTAAGAGTGTTAACAGTTCTGATAACCCATTTTATAATGTTTGTCCATCCTATCAAGGGACAATAAATTTGTAATATATGTTGTAACCGATTCCAAGTTGTCTGCGAAAAGCAATATTGGAAGAAGAGTTATTTTAGAGTTTCTGAACTATTATTACACATCAAACATGTAAGGTTATAGCTCCCAAACCATATGTTCATTTTCCTCAGCCTGTTTTTGATAACTGAGGCTTTAGGAGAGAGAGTTTTGCTTTAGATAAGATCATACCGGGGAACTTTAGGAATGTAGAGTCTAAAAATCTTATAGCATGAGGAGTTACTAAATTCTAGAGAGTTGTTTCCCATCCATTGAACCTTGTCTTCTTCAAATGTTCCTAGGTTATGAGGTAGGATATTCACCAAATTGCTTGATCCTATAAAATTACAGCTCCAGTTTCCATCCTAAATAATGCTACTAACTTTAGATCTTAATAGGATTCTTGTAGTCAAGTGTAGCATCTAATTTTTGTAAATTAAAGGACTGAGATTGTTCCAGTTATCAAACCAAAACTAAGTTCCATTCCTATTATCAATTTGATGCTTAATCCAAAGCTAAATTTGGTCCCTAATCTTAAGCATCTACCTTAGACTCCACAAATTTTCCTTTTTGTGCTCCAGTTGCCATATACTTGAGTCCTTAAGGTAGTACTCATTTATCCATTTGGATCATAGAGTTTCTCTATCATTGAATGACCTCAAAATTCTTTTGGAAAGAGGCACCTTTTGTATAATATCCAAGGGCACAAAACCAAATCCACTTTCTTGCTTAGTGTGGCATAGTTCTTCCCATTTGACCTTTGCTCTTTTTGAGTTACCTAGCTTCCTTGACTATAGGGATTGCTTAATACACCTTTCTATCTCTTTAATGATCTTCTTAGGTAGCACTAGATGAGCAGCTCAATATGTATGGACATTCCTTATAAATGAAGAGATTAATTGAAGTCTTCTAGCTATGGATAGGCATCTATTTGTCAGGCATTTATCCTAATCTTGTAGCTTTCCAAAAGGGGAATACAATCAAGATATTTTGTCTTGTTAAAAGTGATAGGACTCCCAGGTATTTAAAAGGGGGAAATTCGACATTTACATTTATAATCTTCAACATTTTGGATATTAGAGGAGATGTATATACAACTTTTGGAAAAATTGGCTTTCAACCCTAACATCTTAGTGAACTCCTTTAAGATTCTCACGATGAGTGTAAGAGAGCATCATTAAGCTCCATAAAATAGAATAAGATCATCAATAAAAGCCATATGATTTATCTTCATATCTCTGCATTTATAATGGTACTTAATTCTACAGTTCTCAGATATGAAGGCCCGTAGCAACTTGGAAAGGGCTTTAGTTACTGAACTACATAGGTAGGGGAAGATGGGGTTCCTTTACCTTATTCCTTTATAGCTTTTAAAGAATTTTGTTTCCCATTGATCAATATGCTAAAATTGGAAGATGAGATGCATTTCTTTATCCATTGAACAAACTAACTTGGGAAGTAAAATGCTTGAAGGTAGCTTGTAATGAGTTCCCATTTAATGGTGTCAAATGCCTTAAAAATCAATATTGAGTGAATAGCTCTTGATAGGTCTTTTGGTTGTGTAGTCCTTTATCAATTCTGACACTAGGAGTATATTATGAGGAAGGATTTTGATTCTTAAAAACTAGGCATATTTGTGTTATGTTCAACTCCCTAAACGACTTAAAAGATGAAAAGAATTCTTGCATAGCTTCCACAATTGGATCACCAGTGAATTCCATGTAATCTAAAATCATCAATGCTAAGTGCTTTGGATGGATTAGGGCTAAATAGGACCTGTTTGATCTCTTGAGTAATGACAGATTTAATCAAATACTCCTTCATCTGTTGGCTAATTTTATCTTTTATTGCCCAAGTAATGTCCCTATTGATATTCTAACTTCTCTTGATCGGCACCCTTTTCCCCTCTCTCATCTATTAACATGGAAATTTTACTTTTGTTCAAGTGGGATAAGATTGTATTATGGAAGAATTTGGTATTGACATCTCCTTCCCTCAACTAATTAACTCTTGTCTTCTGTTTGAGAATGAAATTATAGAGCTAAATTGTATTCCTTCGTACTTGAGGCTTTTAGGTTCCTTAGATTCAAATCATGAGGTGAGTTATAACATTCCTATCGTGCCTTCGTCAATTTTTCCTTAGTTTGCACTAAGTTTATAGAAAACTCCATTTTAGCTTACATATCAATTTCAATTTATTCAATTACGATATGTGGCGTCCCCTTACCTTAGGATACATACCGGAATGATGAGGAAATGAAATGGAAGAGATAATCTAGGTACAAGATGAGTTAGGTGTAAAATGATGGAAGTTTTAAAATCTGGAAAATGTTAGCAGAAAAATTTCCACTAACATCTTACCCTGCTTCAATTCCAGGAACTCTTTCATCTTCCTGTCCAAGTAGATCTTAGGCATGTAATTTTCTTTGAAAACCCTCAGAAAGTCTTCCCACTTCAATTGGCAAGGCCTAGTGGTACTGCCTGGGACAGTCTTCTACCACTGATAAGCTGGGCCTTGCAGTAAGGACACTGCATAGGTATGAATCAAATCTTTCTATACCAAAACTCAATTAATACTCAATAAGTTAAGGATATTCCAATTTTATATGAGATAGAGAAAAGTTTCATCATATTATACTTTTATAAATCACTATAAAAGCAATCGTTATTCTTAAGAATAAAATAATTATTTTGGTACTCACTTTCTCTATAATATCATATTTTTCCTTTATGACTTTACTAACTTAAAATATCAATAGCCAAATATTACAAAAATATCCTTGTATGTTTTGTTTTGCAAGTCTACCAGAAAAAAGTTAAACTCAAATTCTATTTTCAAATCCTTATCTTATGCATACTCATAAAGACATGAACCTAGGCTTAAACCAACAACACTTTAACCCTATAAAATCACTCTATCATTTGAATCATATCGTAAAATCATGATTTGTTAATCATAAGAAAACTTACAGTTGAAAATTGCATCTTGCATCCTTATTCATAATAAAATATTAAACTAATATGATCACCTCCTCGATCTACATAAGCCCCTTGTGATTTTGATTATGTAAGTCTTTTGGCTATAATCTAAATTATACAATAACAATTACTGTCCTTAACCATGACTCTAATCTAAACTTGCACTTACATAAACTTATAAGGGCCCTGTTTGGCAATCAGTTGATTGCATTAGCTGTTAGCTGATAGTTAATTCGATCAGCTGATTTGATCAGCGAATTGCATTAGCTGTTTGTTAGAGATATTTAGTAAAATTAGCTGTATAGTATTAACTGTTTATGTGTAAAATGACTTATGAGGACATGATTTTAAAAAAAATTATAAGGGTAGTATTTCGTTAAACATTCTTATAGGAATTTAGATTTTAGATATTTAATTGTACAAAAATTAAGTTTATAACTTTAATAAAATACACAGAAATAATAAGAATAACAACAACAACAACAACAACAACAACAACAACAATAATAATAATAATAATAATAATAATAATAATAATAATAATAATCATCATCATCATCATCATACATTCAAACATAAAATATAACAATCCAAATGAAGTTTAACAACACAATTCAAATAAAGTAAAAGAAATGAACACCATCATTTAAAGCAAAGGTTTATAACAATTCAAGAACGACGTCTAATTGCCATTAAACTAGAAGCAATATTATCACAAATAGTTGTCATCTTTCGAGTTCTCTGTTCTTCAATGTCTTCTTATATAGAGTTAATTTCAACATCTTGAAATATATTTGGAGGTATAAATTCAGGATCTTAATCTATGATATTAAAAGCCGGGTCACCAATTGTACTTCTTCTAATATAGTAATGCAACACAAAAGCTGCACAAATTATTTTATTTTAATCCATTAATGAATACTTAGGCATTTTCTCCAATATCTTCCATCGAGCCTTAAGAACACTGAAAGCTTTCTCAATACAACTTCTCAATGATGAATGAGCTCGATTAAAAACTTCTCGATACCCTCTTAGATTTGCACCACGAAACTCCGATTGATAATATCTTATCTTTGAGTAAGGTGTCAAATATCCTTCTCTTTCTAGATAGCCTTTGTCAACTAAGTAATATTTACCTGAGTTTCCATAGAAGCAATATAATTAGTATAAATGATATCGTAAAAATTCTAAATCATGAATAACAAATCCTACAAATCTTAAAATTACCTATCGATGGTTTTGGAAATTTAAGTATTGGATTACCGATTGTATCAAGGAAAATACGAGAATCGTGTACTGATCCCTCCTAACCCGTTAAAACATATGTAAATAGTAAGTTAAAGTCACATGCTGCCAATACATTTGTTGTTGTTATTCCTTTCTGTTCTCTAAATCTCATTTGATCCTCCTTTGCAATATCTATCACTATATGTGTACCATTAATAGCTCCAATGCAATCCTAATATAAAACAGTAATCATAAGATGAAAAAAATATTTTTCAATAAAAAATATAATGAAGGGGGAAGAAGAACATATTCAATTACCTTGAAATGTGGCATATATTTAACATCATTGGCAATTTGTAGTGGAATGTCTTTGAATTCGGGATCTTTTGGTACGAGTATATCTCTTAAAAATCCATCCATAGCAGTCAGAACTTCGTTAAAAACTCTACTCACAGTTTCACTAGAATTTTAAAAACGCTCTTAGGTATCTCTATTAGAGAAATCTTTACTTAGGACATATATGAATAAACTAACTTTTTCCAAAATAGACATCCTATCCGAAGGTCTCAAACCATAATTATTTTCCAAAACCATACATAATTGACGAAATGTATTTTGATTCATCCTAAATGTATTAAAACACCTTTTTTCATGACCATTCAATAATTAATTCATCCATAGTTCTCCTATTTGATAAGAAGTCAGGAATGGTTCCTTATATATGTGGTTAAAAAATACACACTCATGTAACCCGCTACATAAGCCATTGAATCCGAAAACTCAAATCTCATTGTCCAAAAATTGCTTCATTTGTAGAAGTTGCATAATTTGGATAACATTATCATCTATACCTACAGATCAATAAGTAAAATTATATTGTAAATAAAAAACACACTTATATGTCTAAATATAAAGAAATAAATAATATAGCACATAATAAAACTATAAATTACCAACAAGATAACATAATATAATAAAATAAACTAACCAAATTCATAATGTCTTAAAATACGCCATGTTAACATAAGTGTACAAATAATAAAAACAATAAACTAAACATAGTAATGGATAGAAAGAAACTATATTTAATGTTCTTTATGTTTGTCACACTCAAATATAAACTTATGTATTCATCTCTCTTTATATCATCTGGTAAACCAAAAAAAAATTGAGCTTCTTTGCGGATCTTCAATCAACATGCAAGCAAAGAAAAATTCAAGAGTATCAGTCTCTAAACCTAGCAAAGTACATATTTTTCCCAAATCATTCATAACATTATGATGTGATGCACTAGCACCAGTACTTTGTGATGCACCAATATTCATTGTGTATAAATTTTTCATAATGGATCTATTCATCTCCTATTGGACCCTATTTTCGGAGCCCAACATCTAAAGGCATAAACCATAAGTGTATTTCCCTATAGAGTTATCTCAACTAACCATCGTTAGCCATTCCCACAAGCGTGGCGTGTCCACACCAACAATCATCAAAATCACAATTTGACTTCTTCAAAACAATTGCAGCTCTATGTCTCTAGTTTATTTTGAAATAAGAACCACCTCATTCGGAGCTCTATAGCTCAAGATATGCTTAAAAACCTAAAGTATGTTCATAACCCAATTATGCTCTTCCAACCGATCTCTCATTTTCTTTCTATCAATCTTTTCCAAATCAACACCAAAAGCCACCAATTTTTATGGAGATATAGAACAATGTATTAGGAACCTATTGGTTGAAGAATCACTTCATTTTGAGATCAGATGATGAAGTTATGGCCAAAAGAATCAAGTATGTTTATATCCTCAATCAATTTGTACCTATCTAGGGAAAATTGCCATAACTTTCTCTAAAAAAGTCTGATAGAGGTCATTCTTAGACGGTTTGAGAGAGGACTTCTAGATCTACAATTTCATGAAGACTTGAAGCAAGATTTAGCCATTTAGAGGGTCAAAAATGCAAATTTTCGAAAATGTACAGCATATGTTTGTTAAACGGACATACACAGGTCTGGGGCCATTCCAGACCCGAGAAGGTCCGTTTAACGGACTTAATGTCCATTAAATAGACATGGGTGAAGCTGGGGGTTCTCACAGACCCAAGAACGTCTGTTTGACAGACCTGAGGTCTATCTAACGGATATAGTAGGTACCAAACTCCCTCCAAAGCCTCTCCAATGATTCCTATATCCATTATAACATCATGTTTACTTATAATCTTCCCAAGTTCAACTCTTCTAGTGCAATATCACTTCATAATAATTCAAACACCGAATTGATCTCATAAAAATCTCAATTCTCAACTCATTTGAATCATCACATTCAACTACATCTCATCATTTACTATAGCTGTCATGATATACATCCTATGCAGCATCACCACTTATAAAGCTCATATCTCTCAATTTCGATATCCAAAAATTTCAAACTTTATAGCGTTGGAAAGATAAGAGTATAAGCTATAACTTTCAAGAAGACCATTTTGACCAGTTCTACCTATATTATTCCCTATTTTCCCCTGAAGTCAAAACACAATTCCTACCCCTATGAAAAAAAAATTGGAAAATGCAATATAAAGACTTAAAAAGTCATAAGCAAACATAATGTATATATAGTTCATTAACATCAAAAGATAAGAGTTTTACAATGCTTTAGTGGGCATTTCGAGCCGCCTTACATCATAATACAAAAATACAAACTTTACAAGAACAATAATTGCTCAAAATGCAACTAAAGCCTTATTTTACAATATCTAGTTTCAAAAAAAATATGCAAATTGGAGTGATCCCTTGGCTCTTGACTCGGTCACTCGATATCTTGCTCATCGCCTGAAGATGGGACGGAATAGGGGCTAAGCTTAAAGCTCGTGGGTAATAATTTTATAATCGGTAACAAGCAAATTCATATGGAAATCTATGAAACACATATTCCTTAAATTCTCAACATATAAACCAATTCGTAAACCACATAATTTATATATTCATCAAACTTGTCCATAAAACATAAATGCATAAACACATCAGAATGTTTTGGGTAGTCCGTAATAGAACATACTAACACAATTCCATAAAATGATCTTATGTAGCCGTGAACAAAATGTACTATCGCAGTCCCATAAAATGGTTTTGTGTAGCCGTGAACTTAGGGGAGTCCGTGAAGGAGCTCCATGCCACTAGCAGGCAGATGAGAAAAGCTTTTAGTCAAAGTGCACTTGACAGACAAAACAGATCACCACAAACCCACATAACATGTAATTCATGACTTGAAAACTGATTACCCAAATGGCACATTTCGAAAACTTGCTTTTCATAAACATAAAATATTTCATATGCATTTCCATCTTCATTTCAGAATTCATCAACCAAATTCCTATACCAAGCATAATAGCCATTTCTCAACTCATTCAAAAGCAACAAATACAACAATTATGAAGCAAGTTGAATTCATTCCCATCTCAATTCAAAATTCATTCACAAAATTGACATACAACAACATGTGGCACATTCTCAAGCATTTAAAGAACAATAAATGCACATTTATAAGGTAGTTGGAAAATCCTTTAATTCCATTTATTTGAAGAACATTTATAGCTCATTTACTCAATTATAAAAATGTGACCCACCTTAATTTCCTTGTGTGAAAACTTGCTCAAGGATGTCTCTCCTCTTGCTCCTCTTGCCTCTCTTCCCCTTCCACATTAGCAAAAATCCCCATTCAATAGGAATTCAAATTGGAAAACCCAAAGGAACCTATGCATGAAATTGATCCTAGAAAACTTAAACCGATGCATTTCCTAAGCTCTTTGAACTAAAACCCTTCCAAAAATCCAAAAGATTAATCTTAACTTACTTTGAATCTTCACTAAACAATGAGTTTCTTGGCTCTA
>JANIJF010000006.1:65176527-65193020 GCA_024520955.1 Erythroxylum bequaertii
TAAGCATCTCTAATCACAAATTAAGCTTTCCTCAGCAAACTTTCAAGGTTTCAAATTGGTTGGTGAATTTTTTGGAGTTTTTAGCATAGCCATCAAGATCTTAATCTTCCATTGAAGTAAGTTGAGAATGCAAGGAAGTTCTTCATAACTTCACTAACAAAATTGAATAGGAACTAGAATAGATAAAATTATGGAAGTCTTACAGCATCTTGTCTTAGGTCATCATTTCCAGATTTTGCCAACTGTCGATATTTTTGACCATCAGAACCAAAGCATTCCACCACTTTTGGTGCATTTATACCATTCATGACACTGTATAAGCACAAATGTCAACTTTTAAAAGGGTATCAAAGATGTCTAATGCAACAATAAAAGCTAAATGATAAGATAAGCTAAAAGCATCTAAATTTGTTTAGCACCTACATGACTGAATCTGCTAAACCTTTGAAGTATGGGAAGGAACCTTCTTGATAACGACAATCCCGATCAATTGGGAAGCTAGCTGTTACCACAGGCACCTGAAATTCAAGAAAATCCAAGTTCAACGTAGCAAATGTTCAATTAAAATCTGATGAAAATACTAATAATAATATGCACTAAACACGTTATCGATCCAACAAGAAAGCAAAGACATCGTCTTCCCAACAAAGTTAACTGCATATGGACAACTCAACCCTCAAGCAATTACATAAATAAGATGACTAGGCCATTATGGTCCACTTACAAGTTCCAACTGTCGAATAGTGCGAATGTCTCTTGGTAGTGTCATCCTTTTGTTGACATCCTTCAAGAAATGTAAAAATAGTAGTAATTGCACTAAATCATTAGCTTCTCTCTAGCCAAATAATTGTTACGAATTCACTTAATAGGAGAACTATAAACTTTCTATTTTGTTGAACTAAAGTTAGTGGACAATCCAAACCCACAGAAGCAAGGAACAACTACACAAACTTTAAACAAATGTTAGACAAACCTCTCTTTTAGTTTCCAACTCTGCTAGTTTGATATAAATTTCCACCATTTGTTTCATCTGCAATTTGTTCAGGGAACAATTTGGTAAAAACTCGAATCTTTTTCAAAGACGGTAAAACTAAATCAAGTATGGGAATACTTGTCTTATAATATCTCCATGGTACGATAATAGCTCTTCTAAAAGATTTTTCGCAGCAACTATCTTATCCATATCCACCACAAATGAGTTTCTACTCCGTTGCAGTTCCTTGATACGATCACCATTCGCCAAAGCTAGAAGCTAGCATCAAAGAAGAAACAATAGTGGAAAATGGAGTTAGTTCAACCTACTGTATTTACAACCAGCCATTCATACAGGGATTTGTGAAAAATTAACATCAACATTTTCTTCGTCGTAAATGTTGTTATGATGTTTCACCTCACTTTCCTATGTTCCATAACACAAGATGGTTGCAAAGATTATTTGAAGGTATGTTAAAACATGCAACACATGAAAGAAAATAACGAAAGTTTGTTTCACAAAATTAAAGGAATATACCTGGAATATTGTGTGATAGGGATGATCTATTGCCATTTTCTTCACCAGAGAAACCAAAGCAAACTGCAGAATCCAACAAATAGAATAAGTTGAAATGGAGTTTACACAAGAGACAATGGAAAAGTATGATTGATACTATTTGAACCTGAAAATTATGAGGCCCAATAATATCCTTTGGACACCCCATTCTTGACGCAATTTGATAAATAAGAGGTAGAAATTTGTAAGATCTAACCTGCAGACATAGATGAAAAATTAGATTCATAAAATGGACCAATATATGCAGTTAAATTTCCGAATTCATAAAGCATTAAATTAATTTTGCAAAAGAGTAATTTCAAAATGGTGACATCATACCTCATTGACTGTGTTAAGCATGTTAACAACGACGTTT
Source organism: Erythroxylum bequaertii (assembly GCA_024520955.1). NCBI lineage: Eukaryota > Viridiplantae > Streptophyta > Magnoliopsida > Malpighiales > Erythroxylaceae > Erythroxylum > Erythroxylum bequaertii. The sequence goes on from JANIJF010000006.1 coordinate 65,178,432, forward strand.
GGTTTAGAAGAGAGATTGAACCAAAGGGAAATAAGTCGAAACACCTAAAAACAACCACAAACATCTTAGCATCTTAGAAAGCAACACAAATACCTTAATTAGTAAGAACCCTTTACCTAGCATATAATCCAAGTTTCAATCACACATAAATATCATTTTAAGAATATAAACATGCCTTGATATGTATCACCATGATTAATTTGTGTGAATATTCAGGAGATATTATCTTGATTTCAAAAATAGTTTTCAAAATTTCAAGAATAATTTTTAATAATCAATTACTAAGGATTAGATTGGTATCGATCAGTTATAACTAGTTTGGTTGTTCCACAGAATAAAGGGATACTGGTATTACACTCAATTCCCAAAATTATTCTGTTTCCTTTCTAGTCCTTTATAGTGTATATATAATGTAACACCATTCAATTTTAAAAAGAGGAAAATAATTATTCCACATGGTATCACCATATCAGAGCTACTTTCTGAACCTTAAAAATATGTGCCTTCCTCTTTCCATGATCAAATACAACATGGCAACTGAAAGACAGACCACATCTTCTTTAAAGGTAATTTCAAGTTCTAACAGTCATGTCACAAACAATCATGGTAAATCAGACAGTGCTTTCCTTCCTATTACACAAAACAAGTTAAATGAGAACAATTATCTTCAATGATTACAATCAATCATGATGTATGTCTATGGGAAAGAAAAAGATGAGCATCTCACTGGCAATCTCATTTCTTCAAATGATGAAGATCCAAAGTTCAAAACTTGGAAAATAGAAAATAATATGGTTATTTCCTGATTTATCAATTCTATGACCAATAAGATAGGCAAGAATTTTCTTCCATATGGCATGACAAGAGCAACAAAGGAATTCCACTCCAACAAGGAAAACACTTCAAAGACTTTCAAGAATGAAAGCATCCTCCATTATCTTCTGTAAGAGGACCTTACTGTTAGGAATGAAATTTGTGCCTAGTCTCGGCCTGGTCTCGTCCAACTCAAAGTCAACAGTTTCTACTTGAGTTGATTGAGCTCCAAGTCAAGCTCAGACCTTTCTTTTTTCTGAATTTTCTGGCTTAAGGCTGGACTCAGACTCAAGCTCGGGTCGGGATAGACTTCTATGACCTACTCCAAAGCCCGAATGATAAATGACTTGTTAGAACAACAACGTTTAGCTGACATGTAGCTTAACGCGGCCTGACCCAGTGTCATTCCTTATTATGACTCAATATTACAGTACACTTACTCAACATTGGCAACGTTGGATGTCTTTAAATAATACTATTGGGGTTGTCAATATGATGCCAAAATGTAAAAGGAGATTGTTGAAAGGAAGAGGATATGCAAGTTCTTGTTGCGACTTGACAAAAATCTCGATGAGTTTCAAGTTCTATCAAAGGGAAAGCAAGAAAAAGATAATGATTGGGGGATCCCCTACAACTTTTACTCCAGAACTTTCTGACTAGATGCTTGAGGAAATAAACCCAAAAGCAACAAAATTATTGAAAAAGGGAAGACCATAGTGTAATGATTGTTGGAAACCAAGCTATATGTGGGGTGACTAAAAGAAAATCCATGGTAAACCTACAAATTGAAAGCACTAAAAAACAACCAGTGACAAGGAGATTCAGGGGAATCACGCTACAACAAATAAAGGTTCCTCTACCATTATGTCTAACCCATTTAGAAAGGAACAAGTTGAGGTCTTATAGAAGATGCATTCTCAACTAAATTCTATAGAAGCCGCTGACATAATTGGAACTAGATCTGTAGCTCAAAAAGGTAACTATCCGAGTGCTCTGATTGTAATTTAAGAAAAAGTAGCCCATGGATTGTAGATTCAGGTGCATCTTATCACATGACAGGGGATACTACACTTTTCAACATTTATAATCCATATCAAGAGAATCTTGCAATGAGAATAGCAGATGAATCACTACCTGAAGTTGTTGGAAAGAGTTCCATTATCATTTCCAAGGACCTAATTCCTACAACAATCTATATATACAAATCATCAATTAGTAAACTTGCTACAAAACATAAGATGTGTCTTTTCCAAGTAATCCCTAATAAAAAATACATTATTTACAATGTGTCGCTAATTTTGCTCAGATTTATGTGAATTTCAGGATTTGGATACTGGGGAGGACAAATGGCAATGCTAAGGTACAACAAGGACTTTCCCTCCTTGAGGTTGATAAATTAATTAGAAGACAAACTTGCAATGCAATATTTGTAGTCTCAAATTCAGTCCAACAAAAATCTCGTTTCACTTAAAAATTAAAATAAGGATAGTGTAATCTTGTTGTGGCCCCATCGTCTTGGTCGTTCTAATTTTTTCATACCTTCAAAAACTGTTTCCTTCATTATTTGGAAATAGAAATCTTAACATTTTATAATATGAAGTGTGACAATTTTCAAAGGATGTTTGTAATTCATATCATATTCTACCATACAAGGCATCTCATCCTTTTTCAATGATTCACAAAAATCTGTGAGGACCATCTAAATAAACAAATTTTAGGGAACTAGGTGGTTTGTATCATTCATAAATGATCATACTAAGATCACACGGTTGTTTCTTATAACAGAAAATCAGATGTCGGCCAAATTTTCAAGAAATTCAACACTATGGTTCAAACACAACTCCAAACAAAAATACAGGTGAAGACCGACAATGCAAAAAAATAATTTGAGACAATTCTAGGGGATTATCTTGAGATTCAGGGAATTATTCATCATAGCACGTGTGGACACACCTCAACATAATGGGATTGCGTAAAGAAAAAAAAAACACCTTCTAGAAGCACCCAATCAATCATGTTCACCACGCATATTCCTATATTTTTTTGGGATAAGGCAATCTTAACAGCCACATATTTGATAATCAGGATGTGCTCTCAAGTTTGAAATCATAAAAATTAATTCTATCTGAAAACCCAACCAAAATTCTGAAGAAGTTCAATTAAAAGGTGAACTTCCAAACATTTCAGCAAAATATTGATTGATCAGTAAGAACTATCTGAAGTAGTCTCAACTAGTACAAACCATCTAACTATAGGATAGCTTGTAGATGTGCTTACAAAAGGGCTGAGTATCCAAGTATTTCAAAGTATCCTTGGCATGCTGGGAATGATAAATCCACATTAATCAACTTGAGGAGGAGTGTGAAAAAGGGTTTTGTTCGTTGGCTACTAGGTGTACTAATTAGTGTCAAGATCGTATATTCCCCAATTAGTTAGATTAATTGTATATTCCTTAATTAGAGGGATTCTTGTGTTTTAGGTGGTGGTGTTAGGTAGGTTGTTCTCTTCCTTTTTAGGTGTACAAGCTGTATGTTTATAAATACCCTATACATTGTTCATAATAAGACGAGCCTTTTCACCCAACTTTTCCTTCGTTTTTAAACAGAGGAAAATAATCAGTTCACGGTTTGCAACCCAATTAAAACATTGATGCTAGTATTTCTATCATTAGAAAATTCATAAGAGAAGAAAATAATTTCTCTAACCGTCCGATCCATAAATAATGCATGAAGCATTTGCTTTCTCTACTCATACAAAGAGTCGTGAAAGGAAATTCATACCACTCGCATGTCATATTTGTCACCTATCACCAAACAACGTTTATATCCCTCCAATGCTATGCTGAGAAAATTGTCCTTATCATCCTGTTGGGTTTAAAGAACTTGCCATGGATTTATAACATAGAAGAATATCTCGCAATTTCAATACAAGTAACACATAAACTGTAATAAACCTGCAGTTTTACATCTTCCTCCGTGTACATTGCAACCTGTTTTTGCAACTCTTGTATTTTTATCGAGTATTCAGCCTTCTCCCCCTACAAACCACAGAAATTTAGCAAAAGAATAAACCATTAAAGGAACTGAATCTCTACTGACATCATAGCTTCGGACCAGAACCCAAGAAGAAGTCTACAGGCATAAGACATACCTTTGATGACTTTTTAAGTCTCCGAACAAGTGCTTCCAACTCAGCTGTCTGCGCAACAGTAGACACATCAAAATCTGCCATCTACCCACATTTCCTATAATTTACATATAGTACCTTGTGCTTCCTTAAACGCCGTGCAGCTTGCCATTCACTAGAGGTTAATCTTTCCTCATAGGACCTAAAAAGAGCATCAGCATAGTGTGCAAGATGAAAGTGGCATTGGCTTTGTCTTTCCAAGGACTTTTTCTGAGTGGTCTTGTGTTCCTCAGCTTGTGATACAGCAGGTTTCAAATACTTCTCTAATATGGTTCTTGAGCTGCAATTTTGCCAAATGTCAAATCACAAGGTTAGGAAGAAGATGTTCACTAACCACCAGTACAATTTGCTCAAACTAAAATAACAGTTACAACTTGCTAGATCTATTCTCTGCCAGCCATTTTCCAACCAAGCGATAAACATTGGAAGTTTCATCATCTGAGTGACAATTTTCTGAGATATATTTTGCAAGACTGATGGCCATCTCATGCTGACATTGGGCTCGCAACAATTTTGCTTCTTCAAGCTGCAAAAGGTTATATCTTTGTAAAGTTTGGTAGAATAGTATCTTAGGACTCAATATGAGACAAGAGTACATGTTGAACTCGATATGTAAATCATTGTCTTCAAGTTGACAAATATTGAACCAAATGTAGAAACCAAGTTACGTAAACTGGAGGCATAGTAGGTACATAGTGTTCACTGAATTAGTTCACAAGTGTTAAAGAAAACAAAGAAGGGGATCCACTAGCAAAGTAGCAAGAAATGCAGGATAAGATAGGAAGTAACAATCAAATATTCATTATATTAACAAAGAACAAAATCTAGCAATGTTAGCTGGACATTCATCAACATAAACTACAATCAAGTTATACAAGTTGAAAAAATAAACCTTGGAGTTGCAAAAGTTTTGAGAAGCAGTTCAGAATCCTATCAAACTGGAAATAAACTGGAAAAACAAATGCAGCCATAGAAGGACAAGAGATCCTTAGAAAAGCAAAATCCAGTGTCAGATTTTATAAAAAGATCTTATATCATTAATCTCTAAATTTTTTTGACTAATTTAGTTTTAAAATCTATTATTAACCAGTTAAAAAGAAAAAACTCACTACTGTACAATATCCCAAAGAACAACTCTAAATCTTTACAAAATGGCTAAAATAAATAGGTAAAAATTTGTACCCTTCCAAGCCAATATGAGGACAATTCCAGCTTTTTGGTTTTGGCACAAAGAAACTTAAACTCATAAAGAGCTGCAGCAGCTTGAGATAACCTGGAACCCTATCAACAATGATTTTTTTTGTTTAGCAACTCATTCAGCCATGCTCCTGGCATCAAAACAGTCAACAAATACCTTACGAAGAGTGGATGCCGATTGCAAAAGATGCTGGATGCTGCAGTCATCACAACCTAAGATCTGAAGTAGCACTCGTCTGAATGCTATGAATGGCTCTAACAAATTTATATGTAGCTCTGTTCTTTTCAAAATGGAGCTCCAATCCACATTTAGCCATGACAACTAGATAGAACAAAAATGAACTCCATTAGTACATAGACAATGCATGATTTTCCTTCACTTCTTTTGTTTACCAATCAAGTCAATTTAGAATCTTTAATAGAATTAATGTTCTAAATATATTTTAACAGAAAAGCAATAGTTGAGAGTAAAAATCCCAAGGAATGTTCTGTCTTACGAATAGTTAATTCCAATTTCATGCATTTATCACAGGTAAGTTTTAGATGTACCCCTTACCTGGCTGGAGTTAGTCATGAATCTAGGCTGTAGATTTGATGAGTCTCTATTTGATGACCCCATTGCTGAACTAATGCACCTAAAGCAGCTTAGTGGTGTTGAAGAGTACATAGAAAATTTTGATGAACTAAGTGCTAGAGCTAACTTAGATAGTTCTGTAGCACTGAGTCGTTTCTTGGGTGGATTGAAGGGACATTTGGAAAAGGCTGTACGAATAGATAAACCTAAAACAGTTAATGAAGCTATGAGGCTCGCTAGATTGCAAGAGAGTATCCCCACGGAGTTATACTGCAAGGAGAATTTATATTGCATTTATGATGTCTGCAAAGAATTATATCATCCTAGTAAGCATGACAAATCATTTACTGAATCTCTTTTGGAATTTAAACTGAGTGTAAGAACTCCTCAATGGCCTACCATTCAGCACTGAAGTAAAAGTTCAACACTCAATGAGAACAAGTGATTGTTATGAGTTTTCTTGCAAGACTACCATCAAAATTTGTTGTTGCCTGGACACATACTCTTACTAGTTCTAAAGTAACTTCTCTTCATGACACCTTTACTAAGTTGTTACATACTAAAGCATCTAGGAGTCTTCATTATTGTACAACTAGGGTCCTTGTAAGCCAAGGTACGACGAATGAGATTGGTCAAAGGGAACACTATAATAAAGGAAGTCGACATAGCTCTTGCAGAAGCAAGGATGGTGGAAGTGATCATGGTCAAACTAATAGAACAATATGACATTACCTTGGTGAATCAGGTCAAGTGAAACGTACCTGCTAGAAACTTCATAGAAAACCTCCACAACAATCTAAAGTTGCTAATGTTACAACTCAAGAGAATAATCACATTTCTATAACTCTTTCATCCAATAATAAGTCTATAATAATATATGACAAAGAGTTTGTTCGTTTCACTGAGTAACAAACTTCTTAACAATCTTCTTCCCCCTCCATAGCATCCAGCAGGTAAAGCATAAACACGTCATATGTCCTCTTATCGAAATTGGGTCATTGATTCAAGTGCAACAAGTATATGAAAAGTAACTCAAATACCTTTTCCTCTTTTCACTTTTATAAAAATATGCCTAATGCTACCTTAGCATATAGTTCTACTACTTCCATTACGAGTTCCGGGATAGCCAATCCTATGACACCTCTATCATTGTTGACAATTTTATGTCTACCCAATTTTTCTTTCAATTTAATTTAGGTCAACAAATTACTCATGCCTTTAATTGTAGTATCTCATTCTTTCCTAAGCATTGTCATTTTACATAATCTAAAGACGGGGAAGATTTTTGGTAGAGGACATGAATCTAGTGGCTTTTACCTACTTGACAGCACTATTCTTCATCATGTCTATTATACAACTAGATTTAATAAAAAAGAGTTGCATCTCCTTTTAAGTTATTACATTTGATGTTTGGAGTCCCATGTCCTATTACCTCTAAATCTAGTTTTTAATAAATTTTCACCTTTGTGGAAGATTATTCTCATAATACATAGCTATACCTAATGAAAAATCGATTGGACTTGTTTTCTATATTATGTTCTTTTTATACTAAAATAGAAACACAACTAGTTATATTTTGTTCTTTTGTAATGAAATACAAACACAATTCAAAACATCAAAGCAAAATTTACAATGTGACAATGATAAAGTTTATTTTTTTGAGTCTTTCCAATCTTACATATCTCAAAATAGTATTCTAATCACTAATCCTAAATGAATATACCACCTCAAAATGGTGTTGCAGCATGTAGGAATAGGCACATATTGGAAATTGCTTGAGTTCTCCTCTTTGACAATATAGTTCCTAAATGATTTTCGCAGATGTTCCTATTGGGTGTTTTCTAATCAATCGTATGTCATCCTCTATACTTCAAGGTAGCATTCCTTACACAACTATGTTCTCATCACAATAACTTTTTTCCCATATTTTTGGTTGCACATGTTTTGATAGGATATTGGTCCATAAGTGTCTAAATGAGACCGAAAATCTTTCAAATGTGTTTTCATAGGATATTCTCGTCTTTAGAAAGATTATTAGTGTCATTCCCATACTTTGAATCGTTATTTGGAATCTGCTATTGTTACTTTCTTTAAGCATGTTCCATACTTTTTCAAGTCTTCCATTAATTCTAGTAAGGGGGAAGGAGATATTTTAGCATATCCAATGACTACTCAAATTCACACCTGAAATCAATAAACCACCTATCACTCAAGTGTATGACCAAAAGTCTCGTCTCCTTCACCTACTCCTCTATCTAAAGATCCTAATCTTTACCTTTCTATTGTTATTTGAAAAGGTAAGTGACAACATTCTCATTCCATTTCATCATTTGCATCCTATAACCATTTATCCTACTTAGAGATGGCAATGAGACAATTTCTTTTTCGACACGCAACATTTGTCCTGAACCTGAGCACCATCAGACTTTGACAAGCTAAAAAAAAACTATTCATCAATATACAAAATGACATTGTTTTGTTACACATACAAAACAACACTATTTTATACGTAAAAAAAGTTTAGGCTTTGAGCCAGGAGTCAAAGAAGGCTTGAGCTCAAGCCCAAGCCCAAGCCCAAAAGCCCAAACTTAAAAAGACTCAAGATCAAACTAAAACCTAATCAATGGGAGCCATGTATGATGACTTTGAATTCGGCTAAGTCAGGATCAAGCCCTTTGCTAGTTCCATTTTTAGATAGAATATCAATCCATAGAAATTTATGTGATGCTTTGCATCCTAGTTGGTGAGAATTTAGGCAAGATGAAATTAAAACTTTAGATGACCATGCGATTTGGGAATTAGTAAACTTTATATCAAGTAAACAGTCTATTGGTTATAAGTAAGTCTCTATAATCAAGGTTAATCCTAAAAGGTTCAATATCACGACTTAAGGCTCACTAGGTTCCTCAATAAATAGGATATACAACTGGACAGATTTTGCAGGAGGAATTCTTTATTTATTTCTGACTAATAGACATACATTAACTTTATACACACTAGCCCTAAAACAAAATAGGGAATAAATTTGTACAGAATTGTTAAATCCCATGACTTATGGGATACTCTATCCATATTTTATGGACATAATTAGTACCAAATTTTATGGACATAATCCCCAGAAAATCTGGAAATAATCATACAGATTATGTTTTCCCGCACGACTCTTATAGTGCTCTCACAAATTGAAAAGGAGATAATTAAGTACACAAAAGAAGAGAACCTGTTCCATGATAGGGATCATAGGCTTTGACAAATTGTGTTCATCTTTTTCACGCATTCCTTTCTTCCCATTTTCAGATGTTCTCCACCGTATAGGCCAAGCCATCCCAAGGTGATAAAGAATCTGCACAACAATCCAATGAAGATCATAAATAAGAAAACAAGAAATGGAAACAAAAAGAACAAATAAATATGCACCTCCATATATGGATAAACATATTTTGAAAAGTAACTTTCATCAAATGGACAACAGTAGTAAATGAATATAAAAGAATAAATCATGGAAAACATTTGGGACTTGATAGATCCTCAAATTTTGAGATCCTTTTTCTCCAGACATCTGATCTAACAGGAGAAAATAAACATGATTACATGATGAAATTTGTACCATGTTTCTCTCGTAGCTGAGCTGCACAAAATGATATAGAACCCTAAACCCTAAATGCAACAGAAACAAAGCCAAATTTTAAGCCAAACAACATATGTATTATGCTAAGGAAGGTATACACCAGTAGATTGAAGGTCATGAGATAAAAACCATCACAGCAGTATTAGGCTTGGAAAAAAGACCTAGGCTTAGCCTCCAACCAAAAAAAGAAAATTCAAAGTTTTATGTCGAGCTTTGAGCCCGGCCAACCCAACTTGAACCTAAGTTTTTATTAAAAGCTCAATAGGCCTCGGGAAAATACTCTCAGCCTTTTGACGTCCAACCTCAGCCTGACAATTCCTAAGCCTAAGCATTATTTTGCATTGTGTTGAGAAGCAGAATTAGTAGCAAATTTACAGTTTAAGGTTTCAACTAATACTTCAAACTTAATTTAATAGCTTTTTACAATTAGTTTCAACCGTTTAATCATTTCTTTCCACTAAATCTATGTTCCTAAAACAAAATAAGCTGAGAGAGAAAAGGAGAAGAAAAAAGGTCAGGAGTTGATGGTTCAATCTAAAAATCTGCAAAAGGCCTTAAACTCTAAGCCATAAAATCAAAAACAATAATTGTCTTCAGCCTGAAATCATACACACAAACAGGCAATTTCATTTCTCTTTCAAGGCCCATATTTTAATTTTGAATAATTTACACGGAGGAAAAAACAGTACCTGAAGTTGAATTATTGTTGAGAAGATAGATTCAGTGCTCTCCTCACTTGCACAAGAGATAGACCACACGAGCTCCTAAGATATCGCGAGTCACACAACTGCAAAAGCTTAATCAAGGAAATAAATATAATGCAATTTTAAAATGTACCTGTTTTGAACATTTTAGTTTTTTGTGGAACTCATCAAAATCTCCCTCTTGCAATGCCTGCAAACAACTGATATGTCCACCAGAGAAATCTTATGTTACCTATTTGTTTCATATAAAGTTGTTCATCACTTGGCATGCTCATGTGTTATCTATCTACTTGAGTGTAAACACAAGTTGTTAGCTATATTTTGCCATGAATCCAGCCAGCATAAAGCCAGTAACGATAATCTTAAACCAGAAATGTGGACCTCATCATTGGTAATAAGCTACCACAAAGAAACAGCACCATGTTTCATCAGTACCACGAGATAACTCAGTAAGCATATCTATTCGTCAGTGTAAATGGCAATGCAATGCCAAGCACTCATTTTGAAATATAGCTCTTATATATAAACATATGATAAATGATAGTCCCTTTTCCCATTTGAAGATCAATAATTCTATAAATAATCCCAAGGAATCTTGAGAACATAATGGTATCCCAAGTAATCGTAGAAACTCATGACTGAAAAATAGTTACCTCAAAAAGTTAGAAATTATTGAACAAGTATCTAAATAATCCTCCAACTAACTAAAATCTGAAAAGACTTGACATATCCAACTGATAAAGATTCAAAGAACATTGAATTTAGAAACTATATTTTTCAGTATGATTAGTGAAAATTATCAATTTAATACAATTGATATTGTATGGATTTTACAAGTTTAAACAACAAAGTAGTCAAATATAAACACAAAAAATGAAGCTAGAAAAGATGAGATTATGAATCAACATAATGGATATGGACAAGAGAGAGTGTGAGATTGAAAGAGACGCAGAAGAAGTTTACAAAACACAAAGAGAAATTCTATGTGAGTAGGGATGATAGCGGAGCCCAAGCCCGGCCTAAAGTGAATGGGCCAAGCCTAAATTGATTGTGGTTCAGACCAGGCTTGTGCTTGGCCCAAACAACCCGACCACCAGACCGAAGCAACATCGTTTTGGTTAAGTTTACCCAAAAAAATGCTGCTTTGTTCTTAATTTTAAAGAAATTTAAAACCAGAATGACCTGATTTGACTGGGCTTAGAACTAAGCTCATGCCTGAGAGCCTAGCTTGAAAAGTCCGAACAGCCCGACAACCCAACCCAAACATCATTTTGGTTAAGTCTACCCAAAACAACGTTGTTTTGGTCTTAAGTTCAAAGAAATTTCAAAACCAAAACAATGTCTTGGAAAATTTATCCAAAACAACTTTGTTTTGGGCAGCCGCTCTGACTCAAGTCGTGCAAAGCGAGCCCATCAAAGCTTCAAACTGGGCTCGCAGCTAGACAGGCCCAGTCCATTGTCATACCTACATGTGAGAATCACAAATTAAAAATTTTATTACCAGTGCAAATTCTCATTGAAATGATTATATTTTGCATGATGCTGTGAAGAAGGATCCGCTTCAACAGAAGGTAAAGAGAAATCCCAGTTTCCTGCACGCCATGCAGCCTCATACTACAAAAATGCAATCATTTGTTTAGTGACAACAGTAAAGAATGCCTGAAAATTAGCACCAAACCAGCTAGTCAGTTATTCACATCAAGTCGGTTTAAATAAATAGAAAGCAGACCTGCAATTCAATGAACTCCAAATCATGACGTAATTCGCCCTTTCGAGAAGTCAATCCTTGGCAGTATAAATCAAGCACGTGAGTGCAACCAATCTGCTGCAGAGATCTAATCAGACCTTTATAAGGTTTCTGCTGCAATGTCTCACTTTCGAAAGCAAATCTCTGATTGGCCAACAGTTTGTTATGATCCACAAACAGAGCTCCGGAAACACCTTGCATTTGCATCATTGTGTTTGAGCGTACTTGCAAGTCATAGTATTCAAGTGCCTTGCTCCAGTTTCCCTCACGCTCAAAAGTAACAGCTTGAGAAGTCAGCTGCGATATTAATGCCCCAGAACCAAAACAAACACTGAGACTATAACGGTAAGCATATATCATAATGACAAGAAAAATATAAAACTAGGCATGATGTTTCTCCTCAATATCTGGTTGTAGAGTCTTCCTTGATCCTCTACTTAATTTCCATGAAATATGGCCAATTAGCCATAAAATTTGTTTAAGCATATGGGCTCTGAAAGTCAACTGATTATCAAGTAAACACATCCATATCAAATCCTCAAACAAAAAGATGCAGACATGCAAAAATTACAGCTAATTTATCAACTAAGATCCATTTTTTTTGTTAACTTAACCTAATTACCAAGCCCTCACCCTCCCTCATCCCTATGGAAGAACCAAGTAAACAGGCTTCTGTCAAATAGCAAGCGGTTCAAATTATAATTCTAGCTCAAAGCTACAATCATCAAGCAGAATAACATAATCACGGACCTTATGAGATTGGACAATCCCATATAAGCTGTCGGGTTCATTGATTTGAGTAACCGCTGAGACAAGAATATCAATGTGGTCTGGCAACTGGAGAGAAGAAAAGCAGATACCCAGTGATCCATGAATTGCAATACAAAAGATAATAAGATATCAATGATCACATCCTCATTCTTAAAGTCCTGATTCTGAATGATGAAGCACATCAGATCAGTCCTCTTTCACGTAATTTCTTACCATCTCAGTGTGAGAGAAATCAGGGCTTCCCAATGTCAGACCATTAAAATGCTCTTTACACCAATATTCGACGTACATAATGGAGGTGAAGAATGAGCCACAAATCTACAAGTGGTATGTTCCATGAAAACAACATTATTGCAAATAATAAAGAGAACGATTCCAAGAAGAAAAATGGGCAAAACTTTAAGAAAAGCAAGGGGAAAAAGAAGAAGCACAAGAATAGAGAAGTAATGGCACCCACCACTGCTGACTTTGCAACAAGAAGGTAATTAATATTTAGCCAATAGACCTGCCATAATTCGTAACCAATTAGAATTAGACATGAGGAGCATACTAGAAGGTGCTAATGAGGAGGATTACTTGTCTCAAAAAGTGAGTTTAAAGGCATACATCATTTTAAATGGACTATGCAAAGCTAACAAATAGCAAGAACATGTACACAGAAATTAAGCATCGCAAAATGATACATCATGATCTAACTTTGGATAACGATGACAAGTTAGGGTATAATATAGATGGCCACTCCTGCAAGCAATTCTTTTTTTAAGGGGTGAGTGAAGAAGGATAGTCAAGGAGTAGGGAAGTGGGGAGGGAAGAGGAGAATGAAACTCATAGAAGTTAAACAATCAAATATTAACATGCCAATACATGTTTAGCAGGAATTTAAAGAAACTATGTTTTATGATTACATCTAGTCATTAAAAGATGCTGGTCATCCACAAAACACAAAAATTGGTTTGCAAGAACATATTCAAAACTGGTGAATTATGTTCTATTTATCAAATTTCTGTCTTCAAAATTTTCTCCTTCAACTTGGAATGATTTGAACAAAATATTGAACATGCCCAAACAGACTCCAAAGAGAGTGTGTAGATCACAAACAACAATAATTCTGACCATCCTTTTATGCCTTAGATTTGATGCCACCTGTAATGTCGTGCTGGGCTCAATATATCTTGAATAACATCCCCAAGATCGTTCACTAACTCATATATAAGCAGCTCATATGTCATTCCTTTGTTAGGTAAACACTCTTCAAGACCAAGAAGATGTACATAGCAAGGAATTCCTTTCAATCAACTAAAACAAGTATATAAAATGAAGGCATGATTTATTTTTACACAATGTTTACTATGATACTGTAATGTCCTAAAATAATTGAAACATCAACAAGCTTAATTGAGAAAATAATGTTGGAATAAATATCCATGACACTTCATAAGTTTCAACACAATCAAGCACACAAATTCACAGTTCTTGATACAAACTATATCTGCAAATAAACTGTAACCTTGTTCCATGAAAACGTTGACATAGGTTTTACACCCAATGAAGCTTTTGAATCTCTAGCCTGCAAGAAGGAAGAACAAGAGTTTAAGCCATTACTATATTACTAGGCATTTCACAAAGATATGATATGTTATTATCACGTCAACTTGATATGCTTATGGGTTTCACTCAACCACACAACCGAATTACTATAAGGTTGCTAAATTCTGAAAACTAATTTCATAAACCCAAGTACCAAGGATAATGATAACCTTAACTTGAAAAGTCTTAGCTATCAACTAATACTGGGAAGCCTCAATAACTAGCATCTCCGATAACAGTACATCCAGAAAGCTAGAGACCGGCTCAACCTTCAACAACATGGGTATGAACAGTAGAATGTTAAGCCCCCTATTACCAAGGTTTATTCTAGAAGAGGGAAGGAAAGGGTAACAGAGTAATGTACCACTTTCTGTTATAGGCA